>CAJNIZ010029291.1:13772-28437 GCA_905231905.1 Symbiodinium pilosum | reverse complement strand
CTGAACCAAAGTCTGCAGGAGGGGGAGGTGGCGAGCGTTCCGAAGGTCCTCTCTGCGTCGGCGGATGCGCTGTGTGAGCTTCTGCAGAAAGGTTGCGACGTCTGTGATCTGGTGGCCGACGGGCTGGGGGCCTGCCGAGATTCAGAGCGGTGGTGTCAGCTGAACCATTTTCGGGAGGCTCCTCCACTCTCCGCCGAGGGCAGGGTGCAGGTGCTGGCCTGTGGGCTCCAAGCCAAGCTGAACGGGTGCGGTGTTGATGACTGGAGCTATCAGCGAGGGCACTTGGTGAATGGTTATGAGAAGGTTCCCAACTCCAGCATACCACTTCAAACCTTGGCGAACAAAGCTGCAGCCCTGGGCGAGATAGGAAGCAAGCTGCTGACGCACCTCCTCGGCACGGCGAGCAGCGAGGAGAAAGCGGCATCCTTCCGCAGCGATTTGACTGAGGCCATCTGGAAAGTTCCCGGAAAACTTGGAGCTAGCTTCCTGAGCACCCTCGCTGCCTCGCACGACGATATGCCGCGCACACTGCTGATTGCTTTGGTGAGGCTGGGCCAGGGAGACAAGGTGCCTTCGGATGTCTCCACCGCCGCAGGCGCCTTCGCAGGGATCCACAAACTGAGATTCTAGGTACCCCAGTAATACCCTTTTGCCCTTTTTATTTTGGGCCTCCTTATTAAAACTGAACAGTAGGAAAAAGGGTACCCGTATTACTAATGGGTTACTGGGGAACCTAGGATTCAATTTGCTCACTGCCGCGCGGCTTTCGGACGTGGTGGCGGCCTTGCAGTTGGCCCCAAATGTGACGGAGCTGTTTCTGGATTGCCGGGTTTGTCGGAATAGGGAAGCTTTGAAGCAGGACTTGGAACGACTCTGGGTTGCTGTTCAGGAACTTAATTTAAGTTACTATATTGGGGAACCACATTACTTACTATATATACCCATTATGGTCACTTGATTTCAATTTTTTCTTTTTTGGGGAAACCCTACTACCCATTATGGCAACTTAACTTAAGTCCATTAGCAGCCACCCTAAACCCTAAACTCCGGTTTCCATTTCATTTTCCGTTTTCTTTTCCAGATGCTTCTCCATTATTGGGGGATCTAAACCCTAAACCCCAATATGATTTCCTAATTTAAGTTCCTTAACAGCACCCAGGACTGAGTCCTCATCTTTTTCGCCTCTACTCTGTGAGGTTGCAGAATTTCCGTTTTTCTGCGCTGCTGCTGTCAGCCCAAGAAGATACGTCAACCCGTCTGGAAGAAACTGGGCTGCATTATGGTAACTTAGATTAGTTGCCATAATGGTAATCTATATGGTTTCCCCAATATAGTAACGTAAATTAAGTTCCTGAACGGCAACCCAGGAAATCATACTGAGTGAGAACGAGTTCACCAACGTCCCAACCGCGATGTTCCGCGGATTGAATTCTCTGCAGAAGTTGGACATGTCCAGGAGCCTGTTCTCTTCGCTGCCTGAAGCTGGGTGTCGTTTGACGTTTGAGGAACTTAGATTACGTTACCCTAAAATGGGTATATAATACATACAGGGGTTTCGTTATTACACTAACCCTAAACCCTAAATATTGAACCCTAAACAGAAATCCCTATGTATCCTTTATTACAGTACTATATACCCTTATTATAGTACATTAATTTCAATTCCTCAACCGCAGCCCAGGAAGGCCTTTTCCAGGGACTGGCTTCCCTGGAGGAGTTACAGCTCCTTACTGGTGCTGGTTTAGGGTTGAGGGTTTAGGGTTTAGGGTTTAGGGTTAAGTGTTTAGGGTTGAGGGTTTAGGGTTTAGGGTGGGATGGTGGGGGAGGGACCCCCCGACAATAATTTCTATACGATCCCCATATAGACCCCTAGAATGGTACCTATCTGCACTCCCTAAACCCTAAACCCTAAACTCTAAACCCTAAACCCTAAATCCTAAACCCTAAATTCTTTCCCTCACTTCCCCTTCCGCACCAGTAAGGCTCTGGGGGAGCAAGCTCACTGAAGTGCCGGTGGGTCTCTTTCAAGGATTGGCCTCGCTGCAGATCTTGAGCCTTAGAATTTGAGGTTTGGTTTAGGCGGTTTAGGGTTTAGGGCCTTTAGGGTTTTAGATCTTAGGGCTTAGGGTTTAGAGTTGGTTAGTGACTTGCTTACTCACCCTTATTTCAGTTTAAGCCCTGATATACCGCTAATATACGATGATACACCAGAATATGACCATGACCCCCTAATATACTATGATACAACCCCTATATAACCCTACACCAAGGAGCTTAAGCATGAACCAGCTCACTTCGGTGCCTGAGAGCCTCCTCAAGGGGTTGGCTTCCCTCAAACGTTTGAAGCTCAACTTCAACAAGCTCAGCAGCCTTCCTGACTGCAGTTTCTGGGTTGCTGTTAAGGAACTTAAATTAAATTACTATATTGGGGAAACCCTATTATTTACTATATACCCATTATGGTAACTTAATTTAAGTTCCTTAACAGCAACCCAGGTTTTCAAGGACTTGCTTCTTTGGAGGAGTTGCTCCTCAACGACAACCAGCTCCGCGAGGTGCCTCAGGGCCTCTTCCAGGGGCTACCAGGCTTGCTGTTAAGGAGCTTAAGTTAGGGTTTAGGAGTTAGGGATCCTCCAGTAAGGAAATCCTATAATTTACCTTATGCCTATACCCATATGGGTGGTTGTCAAAATTATGGTCCCTTCTTGGGTACCCTTAATACTTCGTGCCGTATTATAATAGGGACCCAAAAAGAAACCATAGTTTTGACAACCACCCATATACCCTATAATCCCTATATAACCCATTATAGTAGTTTCCATTTCCTTTTCCATTATCCCCCAATATAACCCTAATATAAACCCTAATATTACCTTAATGGGTACCATAGTTTCGACAAGCACCCATATTATGCTGACTTAGTTTAAGTTCTTTAACAGCCACCCAGGCTTGGGTCCTTGAAGACATTGGCGCTCTACCGCAACCAGATCACTGCCTTGCCCAATGGCGTGTTTCAAGGATTCTGGGTTTAGGGATAAGGGTTTAGGGTTTAGGGGTTAGTTTTTTTTGAATTCCTGTGTACCATGATCCCTGTATAAGAATGAAGTCTTATAAGCCATTGCAATGTCCACATAATTTTGTATAGCCCACAAGAATTCGATCTCAGAGGCCTTACATCTCCCTCAGGATTGGCTTCCTTGGAGACGTTGAAGCTGGCCATGAATTTTCTCAGCACGCTGCCAGGGAGTCTGTTCCACGGACTGGAATATCTGAAGGACCTGAGCATGTCTTCGCAAACCTCCTGATCCCTAAAACTTCAACCCCTAAACCCTTAAAACCCTAAACCCCAAAGGTGGTTTAGGGTTTAGGGTTTAGGGTTCGTGTCCAAGTTGTTATGGTGAAGGACCTGAGCATGTCCTCGAACAAGCTCAGCATCATGCCTGCGGGTCTCTTCCAGGGATTGCCTCATTTGGAGGAGCTACTGGGTTGCTTTAGGGTTTAGGGGTTTTTGGGTTTAGGAACTTGATTTAAGTTATATAGTAATGATATGGTTTCCTTACTATCCTTCTAGTAATTTACGAAGAGTTCCCTAATAGCAACCAAGGCTATATCTCGATAGTAACAAGCTGAAAGCGGTACCTGCCAGCCTACTTCATGGACTCTTACCTTTTCAGTGGGTAACCTTTAATCTTCTTTTTGCGTGAAATGAAAAGCCCAATACAACCCTAAACCCCAAACACTAAAGAAATTCTAGCCCTCATATAAAAACAACACAAAGTCATCTAAACCCTAAGCCCCTAAACCCCTCAATCCCTAACCCCTATATGGTAGTTTCCCTAAATAAGGGGACCCCTATATAAACCCCAAAATACTATAGTCCTTATTATGGGGATCCCCAAAAAGGTACCCCTAATTTTGGGAAACCTCCATATTTCAAGGATTAGTGTCTTTAAGACACCTGATGCTCGACAACAATGAGCTCTCCGAGTTGCCAAAAGGCTTCTTCCAGGGACTGGCTTCCTTGCAGGAGCTGCTGGGCCGCTGGTTATAGGGTTTGGGGTTTAGGGTTTGGGGTTTAGGGTTTAGCGTTTGGGGTTTATGGATTAGGATTTCGGGTGTGGAGTTTGGGGTTTAGGGTTTGGGGTTGTTATATTGACGTAATTTAAGTTCCTCAACAGCAACCGAACCCCTAAACCCCAAACCCTATATAACTATCTCTAACGAACGAGTCTGGAAGTTTACAGGTAGGCCTAATCTGCCCTTTGCGACCCTATCAGACAGATCCTAGACAGCACGTGGTGTTCTCACCCGGATTTAAAGACAGAATAAAGTTCACTAAGTCACAACATAGAGGACATCCGAGACCTTACTGGTATGAGATAGTTTCAGAGCTTGCAGTTTCAAAGCTTGCAGTTAGCGTATTATGCTCATACCTAGACCACTCCGCCTGCCAGGGGTCTCGAAGAGACTTCCTAGGATTTAAGCAGATGTTGCAATGCAATGATTTCCGCCGGTATCTGCAAGCAGCGCCTACGGGCCACGTAGAAATTTTCCCATGTTTCCGCAATAGTATAGGTAGCGCATGGCTGTCGTAAAATATAACTAACCCTCACTATACAAACTTAATCTAAGTTGCTTAACCCTAAGCCCTATATGCCCTATGTAACCCTCATTATAGTAATTTAATCTAAGCCCTAAACCCCATATATCCTATATAGCCCTCATTGTGGTAACTTAATCTAAGCCCTAAACCCTATATACCCTTTATAACCCTCATCATACTAACTTATTCTAAGTTCCTTAACAGCAACCCAGACCCTAAACCCTAAACCCTAAACCCTAAACCCTAAACCCTAAACCCTAAACCCTAAACCAGGTTAAGGCTCTGTGGCAACCAGCTCAAGGAGCTTCGGAAAGAGGAATTCCAGGGCCTGCCCTCCTTGCAGGAGCCCAAAAGGGTTGAGAGTTTTAGGGGTTTAGGGGTTTAGGGTTTAGGGGTGTAGGGTTTAGGGTGTAGGGTTTAGAGTTTTAGGGTTTCGGGGGTTTAGGGTTTAGGGGTGTAGGGTTTAGGGTTTTAGGGTTTCGGGGGTTTAGGGTTTCGGGGTGTAGGGTTTAGGGGTGTAGGGCTTAGGGGTGTAGGGTTTAGGGGTGTAGGCTTTAGAGTTATATGCGGGCTTCGCTTGCAACCCAAAATTATATATGCGGGCTTCCCAAAATTAGGGATACCTTGTCGGGTCCCCATAATAAGGATGAATATATTGGGGTATATATTGGGTTCCCCTAATTTTGGGAAACTACCATTTAGATGTTTTTTGAAATTTCTTCTATTTGTTAGCTTTGTTAGTCTTTATCCGTGCATATGTATTCATGTTTCTTGTATTTCTTATTTCTATCAGCCTTTACCCTCATTGCAGGAGTTGGTTTTGGAGCGGAACCGGCTCTCAGACGCATCAAAGGAAGAGCTCCTGACCCTGAACATCCCAAATCTGACATTCAGCGGTGACCGGTATTGGTAGGTTTAATTCTGGTTAACAGGGAATGAAGGAATGGATCCTCATGGTAGTCCCTGCGCAATCCCCAATCATGCAGAAGTTTCCATTTGCCTTTTTATCCATTCCCTGAACCAAACCCCAATCCTTAAGCCCTACAAGCCTACTAGGAGTTTCCATTTTCTTTTCCATTCTTTCACTCCCTACTAACAGCCAGCAAGTAGATGGTCAGCTGCGTTTCGGCGCTTTGCGGGCAGAAAAGAAGATATGGGGGCTTCAGGTTTACGGTTTCGGGGTTGATCTGAAGCTTTTTTGGGGAAAGTACTCATAGGGTTAGGGCTTAGGGATTCGGGGATATACACAGGGATTGATAGGGATATTTAGGGATATATAGGGTTTCGGATTTATGGGGTCACGGCTTAGGATCCAAAGGTCCATAAGGACACATGTAGGGGAACATGTATGCCATACTTGCCATTTTGGGAACGTGGTTGTTGGGCAGCTACCATGCCTTGCTGTAGTCCTGTTTGTTGATGTTTTATTTCGGGACTAAAGTGTCAGCATGTCGGCCTAAGCCCTGAAATTCTGGAATTGGGTTTTGGGGCGGATTGACATTCCTCGTATATGTTAGGTGGATTCACCGTTTCCTTTATGGTCACTATTTCTGGGTGGAGGTCCACCTAAACCCGAAACCCTAATCCCCAAAGCCTAAAACCTAAACCCTAAGCCCTAAACTCTAAAACCCTGAACCCTAAACCCTAGAACCCTAGAACACAAACCCTAAGCCCTAAACCCTGGACCCTGAATCAAGGAGGGGGGCCACCTAAGGTATATTTGAGCCAAGATACGCACGCAGTCGGGATTCACGCCTTGGGAGTGAAACGGATCCGTAAACTCCAACCCTTAACCGCGGTTTGGGGTGTAGGGTTTAGGGTTTAGGTTGTAGGGTGTACCCTAAACCCTAAACCCTAAACCCTGGTTTAGAGTTTAGGGTATAGGGAATTTAGGCTTTTCCACACTTTCCGCCACGGTGGCTCCTGCTGTCCTTAAGATGTTGACTTCACAAAGTGCTCCGTCCCGTTCCCGTTTATTGTGGTACCCGTTACTGGGTGGGGGATCGACACTGGTAAGGATCTCATTATAACATACCCAAAGCCATATTGTATTTATTTGAGGGGGGTATGGGGCATGTAAGGAACCACCTGGGAACTTTGTGTCCAAGCATTTGAAGTTGTCTCTGCTGTTGTGGCGAGGCGTTCCGGTGTTCGTCCGAACCCCAGCTAGAATTGGGGTGGGTTGCATGAACAGGGCCGGAACATGGACCCCAATATACTGTATATCGTCCTTCTTGCAGAGACTCCCAAAAAGGGGCCACAAACTTTTAGGATTCCCAAATGTTTAAATGAGGATCCCTGCATCTAGGCCCACATGAATAGTATCTGTGATGGGGATACTATTCGGATACCATAGTCTCAATCTAGAGTAAGATTATATCCTCTGTTAGGGTACAGAATGTCACGAAAAAAAGCGTAATCCTACTTGATTCAGCAGCCAGAAGACACGATTCAGATAAGTCAAGTAAGCCCTAAGCCCTATAACCCCTTCAAAGGGACACTATCTGTCGCGAGACAAAAAGGCCAAGAAATCACCACTGAAATGGTCAAATCTTTGGCGCGCTCCCGAACTTTAAGCCCTAATAACCCTAAGCTTAAACCGTCAACCCGAAACGCGAAACCCTAAACCCTGAACCCTAAATCGCGCGAAGCATCCCAAGGCTGTCTGAAGCACAGTTTGTAGGGTTTAGGGTTTTAGGGGTTTATGGTTTAGGGTTTAAGGTTTGAGGGTTTAGGGTCGTGGACCAAAGAGTGTCGGGTGCAATAACTCGTCATTGCTACTACAAAAGATCAGTGTTTCGTACAGAGCATACCCAGGTTCTGCATATATTGCAGGGGCAGAACTTTACAGGCATGTCTCGCGTCTCATTGGTTCAGGCTTGGGCCCCAGCAATTTCCCAATCGCAGCCTGGGCCTAAACCTTAAATCCCAAATAGTAGTTTCCATTTTCTTTTCCATTATCCATATATAACACCTATAGTACCCTTATATAAGCCCTATATAATATAATATAATATAATATATGACTCCTATATTGCCCGTATCTAACCCTATACAATACAGTAGTTTCCATTTTCTTGCCCATTATCCCTATAGGATTTCCATTTTCTTTTCCACTCTCCTTATATAGCACCTATATTACCCCTATATAAATCTCATCATCATGCAGTTGCGTTTCCCATTCCTGCAAGGACGAGAAGCTGGACGTCGACCCGGGCTTCTGGTTGCATGGGTTGTGCAGCGCCCAGACTCTGCAAATGTTAGCCTCACCTCTTGTTCTTCGTCCAAGGTTTAGGGATTTGGGGTCAAGGGTTTGAGGCTTTGGATTTTAGGGATATTTAGAGGGATAGGACGCCGCACGCTCAAAACTCCAATCTTGCCCTCCAAGAGCAAAACTGAGCATATCATGCATGTCGACGCAAGCTGCGTCATCAAGCGTGCGCATCAGTTCAGAGGCAGCTCTGTGCCAACATGATCTTTCGTTGTGAGGGGCTGGATAGAACCCCTTTATAGCCTCTTATCTACCCCTATAGTCCCCCTATAGAACCACAATCTAAGCCCTATATAAAATGTATTCAGAAGCTTTTTGCTCTCTCACTTCATGAGTGGTCGACAGCTGTTTGTTGGGGCAGTGAAGGATGGATAAGATGTGTCCTAAATGGTAGTTTCGACTTGTTTTCCATTGTCCCAATATAACCCCAATATAGCCCCAACATATCCAGCTCTTCTTTGTTTGGGTGAAGGCGAGCTGGGGTCTGCAACGGCTTGCGACCATGTCTGAGCAGTTGAAGCCCGTGGCCGGGTGCTGTTTCACAAGCCGGATACCTTTGCATACCTTGACATGGTTGCATATGGATGTTCCCCAAAATTATGAGTGCCATTTTGGGGTCCCTATAATGAGGATTATCATTCTAGTTTTTGGGTCTGCATTGGGGTCACCCTGTCTTGGGACACTATTATAGAGGAGTTCCATTACTTGTTTCGGTGTTACTTCTGGGTGCAAGGGGGCCGCAGAGACGAAACCATGATGCCAGGCTTGACAAGAAGCGCCATGGGGGTGAGCGTAGGAGTTGAGGGTGCAGGGCCGGGTTTAGGGTTTAGGGTTTAGGACCCCAAACCTTAAACCCCAAACCCAGGAACTTCTTCGGTGCGGGGGTCTGAGGCCGTTTCCGACCTTCGTTCGTTTGGGGACCCCAGTGGCTATCTACAGGCACTAGCTGTCACTTTGCTACAGCTTTAGCGGTTTAGTTTTTTTGGTTTCATTATTTAATCCCTAAGCCCTAAACCCTAATTGAGGGAGGTAAAAGTTGAGGTTTCAGTGCAGAATTAAATGACAACCAATTGTGGAGATCGTTTGTAGCATGGACAAGGGGATCTAGGTACCTCAGCTCATAAGAGAAGGACCTTATTATGACTCCAAGGGGATCCTAACCTTAGGGGTTGAGATGATAAACATCCAGTTTTCAAGTGTCAGGGTTTAGGCAGAGGCTGCATGGAGGCAGGTTTACAGCATCCATATGCTGACGAACAGGGTAGTCTCCTAAACCCTGAACCCTAAACCCTAAACTCTTAAGCTGCAATCTCGGCCCTAAACCTCAAGCCTGGGGTCATTCCCTTGACAGTAACCGTCCATCAAAGGGTCTTACAAGGGGGCTATTATGAAGCTTCGTATTCCTTTTGGTAATTGTTATTGTACCCCTTTAAGTGGGGTATAGGGGTCAAATTGGGGTATATAGGGCTACAACTCAACTTAAACCGTGACGAAGAGCAAGTTGCGACTCATTTTCCCGGGCATATGTCATGATGTGTCACTCAAATTTCCTAAGGACAAGACCAGTTTTGTGAAGCCATGATCAGGCTGCGAGGCTGCGAGGTTCCCTCTTTGAGTAACTGCCATGCTGGGGTTTAGAGTTTAATACTATTGTATTTCTTCTATGGTTGTTGTTACTTTTGTTTTTCATTATTCCTACTATTATTCTCCTTATCGTTATGCGTATTCTGGCTCTTGACATCTTTGTCCGATAGCCGAGGCCGGAAGCGCAAGACAGCATCAGTTTAAGGATACAGGAGAGAGCATAGAGCTTGGCTCAGCAAGATTACAGCCGGCCACTAAATGACCTCTTACTTGTTAAGTTGTTTGGTAAATCACGAGGCTCCAAGTTACAATGTTCCATAGTCCTGCACGTATGTCTTTGTACGTTTGTTCCTCACAATTTCAGGGAAGGGTTTACCCGTCGCTAGGAGCGTCACCAAAGTACTGGCACAGACTGAAGCTTGTGGCTCAGGGCTCACCTTGTTCTCCTGCTTCAGCAATCTTGTACCGCGATGCTGCGCGTGTTCAAGGCCTCGGGCGAAGAAGCATTGGCAATTGAGTTTTCAGAGCTTGTAGAGATGTTGGACGAAGAGCCAATCACAGGGCTAGTTCTCAAGCGCCATTTGCGGCGTGTCTGTGGACAAACACGATTCAAGCAGCGGCTGCTGCTTGTGGATGGCCAGAAGCTATTGGATGATGCCGTGTTGGGGTTCGGCATGGATCTCCAACTGGTATTGCTGCCATTCGAAGCAAGCTCCAACGACCATGTCATCCAACTCCAGCAGATTGCAGAAGACGGCGACGTAGGCGCAATGGAGCAGCTCCTGCAAAGGCCGCAGGATCCAGATTTGGGATTTGGAGGTTGGTTTGCTCTGCATGCGGCATGTATGCATGGACATCCTGCAGCTGCCGGCCTGCTGCTGGAGGCCAGTGCTGAACAGGACCAGGCACTGGCTAATGGCATAACGCCCGTGTTCACTGCGTCGCAAAGAGGCCACTTGGAGGTCGTCAAGCTGTTGCTGGAGGCCAGCGCTGACAAAGATAAGGCAAGGGATGATGGCAGGACCCCAATGTTCATTGCTTCGCAAAAAGGCCACTTGGCGGTCGTGAGGCTGTTGCTGGCGGCCAGCGCTGACAAGGATAAGGCAACGGCTATTGGCGTAACGCCAGTGTTCATTGCCTCAGCAAGAGGCCGCTTGGAGGTCGTGAGGCTGTTGCTGGAAGCCAGCACTGACCAGAATAAGGCGAGCAGCCCATGTATAAGCCGACCTTCGAAACGGCCGCGCAAATATAATTGATTACATCTATGCGGCCTTGCATTCACCTGGGCTCGCGACGAAGTCTCGGAACGGATATTTTTGCATGTCGCGATAGATGGAATCTTCAGAAGTGCAGGCCATGACGCGGTCACGCCACCAGATGGCCGACGAGAAGGTCCTCGACTCCAGCATCCAATTTCAAGCTTTGGCGGACAACGCGAGGCCATCTGGCAAGTTCCCGGAAACCTTGGAGCCAGCTTCCTGAGCAGCCTCGCAGCCTCGCACGGTGACATGTCGCACGCACTGCTGATTGCTTTGGTGAGGCTGTGCAAGGGAGACAAAGCGCTTTCGGGTGTTTCCATTGCCGCAGATGCTTTGGCCAGAGTCGAAAACGTCGCGATGGAGTTAGATGGCAGTTCATAAGTTCCATTGTAGGGGATCATGTTCTGTGGAAATCCCGGCGTTGCTCCATGAAAAGAACACCTGCTCTTGAGATGCGGAAACTCAAAAGTTACGAGGGTGAACAACGTTACTTTTTTCGCAAGCCCCACCGTGGTTGTTCAGATTTATGGTAGTTTCCATAAATAGGGGGACCCAATATAGAGCCCCAAATACTACAATCCCTATTATGGGGACCCCCAAAAGGGTACCCCTAATTTTGGGAAACCCTCCTTTGGGTATTTCTCAAGATAATCCTTGTAGATTCCTTAATCTGGGTTGCTGTTAAGGAACTTAATTTAAGGTACCATAATGGGTATATATCGTAAATAAAAAGGTTTCCCCAATATGTTAACTTAAGTTAAGTTCCCTAAATCCCTATATTCCCCCAGTTTCCATTTCATTTTCCATTTTCTTTTCCATTTGATTTTCCATTATAGGGGGATAATATGAGCTGTAGTCTAAACTCCTTAAAGGGGGATATAGAGGGGATTACATAGGGGAGTACTATAGGGGATATTAAGGGGGATACTAGGAGTTTAGACTATAGCTCATATAGTAACTTAATTTAGGTTCCTTTCCAGGACAGGTGTGTGCGAGGAACCTTAGCTCTTCGGGTTTAGGGCTTAAGCGGGGAACGCAGGAATGGAGCGGAAAGTAGAACGTACTATTTAGAATTTAGGGTTTGGTTTAGGGTTTAGGGTTTAGGGTGTAGGGTTTAGGGTTTAGGATTCAGGGTGCACGGAATGGAAAAGAGAATGGAAACTAATACTGGATTATTCGGATTGCGTAAGGATTACTACGAGGATCATCTTTTATTCCTTTGTTAATCATGGGTAATAGTAAGCCCAAGGGGAGCAGATATTGGTAATAATAATATGGGGTTTATGGATTATTGGATTATGTAGGGCTAGTTCGGATCCACTGGCGGAAGCAGCCCTTTTAAGCACCAGTAAGTAAAAAACAAACAGCCAAACGTTGGCAAAACCTCGAAGTACTCCCATGTTCTTGTTGAAGCTGGGCCATGAACAGAGTAGAGCACTCTTTGCGGGACTTTTCTCTTATGACAAGGACTGCAGCAAGTATGACAACGCAAAACTTGCGTTGAAACCCCAAACTGAGCTGTAAGCCCTAAATTCCAACCTAACACCCGAAATCTTCAATCCCGAACATCCCTAAACCTGTAAGCTAAACCCTAAACCCTAGCATCACCAAAAAAACCTGAAGCACAATAATTTCAAGCCCTAAGCATTACTGGGTTGCTGTTGAGGAACTTAAGTTGAATTACCATAATGGGTATATGTGGTAAATAATAGGGTTTCCCCAATATAGTAACTTAATTTAAGTTCCTTAACAGCAACCCAGATTACTGATGCCATCTCCTGTCGGCCTCAGCGTTTGGCTCTCGTGAGCTGAAAACAATGTTTGCAGAACACCTCGCGGAATGCAGGGCCAGTTCCTAAGCGCTGCATGTTGAGGGGTTTGTGGTTTGTGTTTGGGGTGTAAGCTTTAGGGGTTAGGCTCTGTTTTTACGTTTTCTTTGGCGCCTTTAGGGATGAAATTTATGGCGCGGGTTCATGGTTGAGGTGCAAGCTTAATGCTAAGTAGCTGAGTGGATAGCGTTTTACCCTTGTGGTATGTGTTCTATTGCAGGATTTAGAAGGCTCACCACAGATTTTAGGATTTTAAGGCAAATCGGAGAGGAGGTTGCTATGCATGAAAGTTCTACAAGACCCACATCCCCCTTGTATCACTGCACAGATACCTATCAATCCTTAATACTCCCTACTTCAGCTCCCCTCCCTAAACTTAAATTTCAAACCATAACAAATTCCACTACTGTAGTTTGTCTTCATTCACAAGCTGCAGGGCCTGGAAGTTACCCTTCCCCAATCTGGACCCCCATGTTCTGAGCTTTAGTCGAAACCTCCTTACAGGGGGATCTATAGGGATTATATAGGGTTTAAACTCCTTAAAGGGGGATGTATAGGTGATTATATGGGGGAGTATTATTGGGCTTATTGAGGGGGATACAAAGAGTTTAGACCATAGCCCATATGAGGTAGTATTTGGTTTGGGCAGGTTCAGCCACCAAAAATCGCTACTCATCTAGCCCCATGGTAAGAGGACTCTATTCTGTATATATTGCTTTTGGGGGTTCTATGTAATTTTGGGAGGGTAAGGTGATCCGTCTGGGGAAGTGGACCCTAAACTCCTAGGAGTTCTGAGCCTCTGGGACATCGCTGGTCCGGGCTGCTGTAAAGGAACACAAGTTACCATAATATCCGATTTAGGCCGCGTAGAAGTGCAATTTCCATTGCATTTTCCGTGCGACGTTCTATTTGATTCTTCATGATAACAACCCATTTCAAGTTCTTTAACAGCAACCTAGTTCGGAAAGGGGGTCTGGGCTAGCATGCAGGAGTCAACTGACCTCAGCCGCCAACTTTCTATGGACCTCCTTCCGTGGCATTTTGAGGGTCTACGGGACACTTTGCGACTAAGGCTCTTTAAGGTCCCACCCTTGCATGTCCTGAACCCTAAGCCCTAACCTTAAATCTCTATGGAAGGCTTAAAGCCCGGGGCCCTAAGCCCTAAGCACTAATAGCCTAATCCCCAAACCCTAAGTCATGTTATCAGGATACCCATCATGTTTTTTGCATCTCCCCACCCTCCAGCTTGGAAATTCAAGTCCGCAACAGCTATTATCGGAATGTTTAGTGTTCAGAGGGCAGGGTTTTGAGTTTAGATTTAGGGTTTAGGGTTGAGGGCATAGAGTTTAGATTTAGGGTTTAGGGTTTAGGGTTGGAGAGTGGGGAGTTGGGTGAAGTGTTTGAGGCGATCAGCCTGAGTATTTTTCGGGGAATTTGAAAGACCGGATATGTCCTTCAACCGATGTTCTGGTGGTTAGAGGACGAGATTTCAACTCTTCTGACGGTCCCAAGAACGGCACGGTAGGACTAAGCCCTGGAACTATCAGAATCGCCCCAGAAGTAGCACCCGCAAAAAACTGACATGGAGCTCAAAGGGCCAAGTGAAGACAACCGTCCCTAAAAAGAAGATCTCTTTCGGGTTCCATATTGTTTTGTTGGTGGTAATGTCCCTCAATTCCAAGTATCCGTGTATATATATATATACACCTAGACTATCAACCCTGTATCTCCTACCCAATCCCTAAATCCTAAACCCGAAGCCTCAGACCCAAAAGCCTAAGCCCGAAACCCTATAATTTGGGTACTGCCCCCCCTCAGTACCAGTTGGATAATAATCCTAATATGGGTATATATAGCGCTTAATAGGACCCCTAATATAGACTGTTACTGGGTGGGGGCAGTACCCAACCTACACCCTAAACCCTCAACCCTTAACCCTAAACCCTAAACCCCTAAACCCCTAAACCCCTAAACCCCTAAACCCTAAAGCCCTTAATAGTACCCAACCTATAATCCCTATAGCTTTCCACTGAGGCCCTTGCAGGGCAAGCAAGCGAAGAGCTGCAGCGCCTGCGGACTGTCCCGGGGATCTGACATAGTTTGGGGGTTTAGGGTTTAG
>CAJNIZ010029291.1:0-13672 GCA_905231905.1 Symbiodinium pilosum | reverse complement strand
GGTTTAGGGTCTAGGTTGGGTATTGCCCCCCCAGTAACAGTCTATATTAGGGGTCCTACTAAGGGCTATATGTACCCATATTCAAATTATTATCCAACTGTTCGTGAGGTTGGGCAGTACTCAAGCTGTAGGGTGTAGGGTTTAGGGTTTGGGCTTGAGTTTTTATTGGGTTGAGGTTTTGGAGCTTAGAGTCTAAGGGGTTTTGGGGCTTCGGACCTTTTTATTTGATTTTGGGGTTTACAGTTTTGGGTGTAGGAGCTTTGGGGGGTTTGGTTTAGTAGGATGGAAGATGAAAAGAGTAATCTTAATCGTGGCAAGGATAGTGATAAGCGCAGAATATTATAATAGTCATCATAACCATCAGAAGAGTAAGAACCGTAGAAGCAGTTGCAATTACATTCGTGCAAAAAATGAGTAACAATGATCGTGATAAGAGCAATAACGCTCGTAATGCTAATAACAGGAATAATCGGAGCGTTATCAGTAACAATACGAACAGTAACATCAACAATAATAGCAATAACAGTAGTAGCGCTAATTTCAATATTGACAGTAATAATAATAGTAACTATAGCTGGAACTGTAGTCACAATAAAGATAATAGCAACAGTAGTAACCGTCAGTCATGACAATCCCTAACCCCTAAACCCTAAACGCTAAACCGTAGGGCCGGAAGCACATAGCCCTAAACCTTGCAATGCGTTCTGGTACTCTTGCCCTACTGGCTAGGTAGGTATACTACGAAGCTCTAGTAATATCTATGCTAGTAGCTATGACTCTATGAGGGATAGAGGTCGTAACCTGGTTATAACTATAACCTAAGATCATCTACGTAAGATCCCTCAATAAGTCTAGCATGACAGGCCCACAGGCCCTAAACACAAAACTATGTATATCCAAAAGCCCAAGTTATTACTCCTTGCTTTCTGGGCTACAAAGAACATACCGTTGAACTGCCTGATTTGAGCTATAGTCTAAATTCCTAGTACCCCTACAATACTCCCCTATATAACCCCCATTTCAGGTCTTGGAAGAACTATATGGTAGTTTCCTTAAGTAAGGGGACCTCATATAATCTGTATTCTTGGGACCCAAAAAAGGTACCTCAATATTGGGAAACCCTAAACTCCAAACCCTAAACCCTATACCCTAAACCCTGAGCCCTAAACCCCAAACCCTAAACCCCAAACCCTCAACCCTAAAAGGCTTAGGCCGCCCACCTACGATGGTGGGCGGCGCCTATGCCTCTTGAATCCTTTAGCCAGACCGACATACCACGTAGCACCCACGATAGGCGCAAACCCCACCCGTCCAGAAGTTTCTTGGAGGGGGCCAAGTCCAGGGCCCAGGAGGCCCCAGAGCCTTTCCCGGCCCCGTCCAGGGCTCCCAGGAGCCTCCCGAGTTCCTTCCAACCCTGCAGGGGACCGGCCCTTTTTAAGGGGACAGAGTCAGACTTCAGGACGAACCCTCTGCAGTCTTGCCAAGGTTTTTCCTCAAGCCTTTCGAAAACCAGAAGCTTGGCTATATGAATGTGTGGTGTTGTTGACCAAGATGGAATAAACTGAGTTTAGGTCCTAAACCCTAATGGGAATAAGTTTGGGTGGTTCGGCCGCCTGGGACGGCGTGGGGTGGGTGAATGTGTTAGATGTCCTTCCGCAGTCAGGCCGAAGCAGCACGTCGCATGGCACGACACCCTCGAAGCGACTCTGTGGCATGACTATCTCTGCTTCGGCGCTATATACGGCAAGCCCTAAACCCTCAACCCCAAACCCTCAACCCCAAACCCTAAACCCCAAACCCTCAACCCCACACCCTAAACCCTAAACCCTAAACCCTGTATTTCGGCCCGTACAGCCAAGGCGTCGGAGTCCGAAAGGCCATCGCTTAGCGCCACCATCTTCAGCTTGCTGAAGCAGGCCTCAGATTCAGGGTTTGAGGGGTTTAGGGTTTTGGGGGTTAGGGTTTAGGGGTTTAGGGTTAAAGGTTTAGGGTTAAGGTTGGGGCTGGGGACTAGTGCTCAGGGTCAAAGATGTAGGCTTTGAGGGTCAGGATTTGTCCTCAGTACATGATTTTCTTTATGTCTGAAGCGTGGCGTTGTGTAGGATGCATGTGTGTTATGCAGCTAGCTCAGGTGCAGCTGGAAACTTCCACGTATCCAACAACAAGCGAGTAGGAGACATCACGGCAATGAGGTGTAAGGAGAATACGTTTGCTAAGGCCATAACCCCTGGACATTACCAGTGCGCATGGTGGAGGGTCTAGGGTGCGTTTCTGTGCACCAGTTCCAGGAAGAATTTCTCCATCTGGACTCGCTCGGAAGCCGCGCGGGATGTACGGAGCTTTAGGGTTTAGGTTGTTTACTCATCTTTAGTCCGTATTTGTTATCTTAAGAGTGCTGATCTGGGGTTGTTTTGGGCGAAGGGCCATCGGGGCATTACCAAAAGCATGGTCTCCTTTTTGGTCAGCTTTGGATTATGGAATTACAGCCCCTCATATTTAGGATACCGAAAAAGGGTGCTCGTTTCGAAAATTCCAAAGATCTTACACCCTAGTAATGACAAGAGACTCCCAGAACCGAAGCACGACTATGGATAGAGGACATTCTGCAGTAACCTCTCTAATAACGATGATCAGAGTACTTTGGGGAGCCTAAATGCTTCAAGATTCCCCTAAACCCTAAACTTTAACCCTACACCCTAAACCTTAAGCCCTAAACACCAACCATGTACCCAAGCCGCCATCCACTGTAGATCTAGTCCTCAAACCACAAACCCTAAACCCCAAAACCTCAACATCCATTGGAGGCTGACGACAGCCTTCAGTCGCTGCAGTTAGAGGCTTTTTGATCGCAATGCTGCCTTATATAAAGATTCCCCTGAGAGGTTTAGGGTTTAGGGTTTAGGGTTTAGGGATCCAGAGAGTAAAGCCCCCAATATGGCACCCTATACTGTTCTAGGGTAAATTTTTAAGAACCCTTACGCCAGATTCAGCAGCGTTTAAAGTATTCTAGGTGGCACTTTGGAATATAGCAATTTCTTCCATGCTTGTATTAGGGAACCTCTACATAAATTATTCTGGGAACCTCGTACCACCGAGTACTAGGTACTGGGGATTTGGGGGTTAGGGTTGGGATGCAGGAGTCAGGGCTTTGCAGCGTTGCGGATGCAGGCTAACAACCCCTGTATGTTGTGGTTTCTAAGCCCTAAACCCTAAACCGCTAAACCCTATGTCACCCCTATTTTAACCCCTGTATACTGTGGGCTTTTTCAGGCTTAGGGTTTTGGGGGATTTGCGGCTCTGGCCTTCATGACCCCAAACACAAACCCCAAACCCTAAACCCTAAACCCCAAACTCTATACCCTAAACCCTAAGAAGTCTAAAGAAGGATCCCTATAGTCAAAGCGGGGGGGTCTTGACTTGACTCCGGCTTTTTTTGGGGGCGGCAGTCTTACATAGGTCCTCGCAAGAATTAAAAGGGTTCCAGTGGGAACCCCAAATAGGGAACCCCAAAAATATAGTTGGAATAGAAAACGTAGGAATAAACCTACCAGGGTCTTTATGTTCTATCATATTCCTACGATATTCTTGGGGTTCCCTGTTTGGGTTCCCATTAGAACCTTTCCCTCAAAGGTACAGCAATGGAAGAAAAGTTGAGGCAAACCCTGGGGTCAATGAAACGTGGGCACCGGGGCTCCCTTAAACCGTAAGAATGGAAAAGGAATATGGAAACTTCTCTAGTATTTAAGGTCCAGGGTTTAGGGGTTTAGGGTTTAGGGCTTAGGGTCAGGGGGACTTAGGGAGTAGGTTAATAATTAGGATAACTAGGGTTTCTACATGGCTTTTGGGGTTATGGACCTACTCACTAAGTCTCCCTCGCCCTCCAAGTAAACCCTACGCTCTTCACCCAGGCTTCCGTGAAGATTGTGACATGACAATGCAGGACGAGGGTGCGGGCAATGAACAGGTGCAGGAGAATGCTGTAGCCACGATTCCTGAACATGACGAAGGCACCCCCAACTACCACTACTGAGCGTGGAACATAGGCTGACTGGGCTAACAAGACCCCCTAAGCAAGCTGCTAGGCACCAAAAGAGCCGATGGGGTGATCTAAAACACCCAGGCGAAATCTGCGCCCCCGGCTGAGCGAGTTGGGGCCTCAGCTCGTGAATACGGTTTAGGTTATAGTCCCCGTTAAGTAGATAGAACATGGCTTTGGGTATATTATAGTAAGATCCCCATATACCCTATATTATGTCTACTTAGGGGGGACTATTTACGGTTTAGGGGGTTCGGGGCTAGCCTCAGCTCATGAGGTTCTTGCTTGTAAAAAACTACGAAATAACCGGG
Source organism: Symbiodinium pilosum (assembly GCA_905231905.1). Lineage (NCBI taxonomy): Eukaryota > Dinophyceae > Suessiales > Symbiodiniaceae > Symbiodinium > Symbiodinium pilosum. Next base: position 9,325 of record CAJNIZ010029291.1, on the reverse strand, counting down.
ACCCAAGAAAGGATTACATGCTTGTCAGACGTATGGTCTTTTCTGGGTTTAGGGGTTTAGGGTTTAGGGGTCCGTAAGAAAACACAGCCCCTGATATTGGCGGTGCACCAAATGGGGCGGGGGATCATAATCTTGACAACCTTCCAAGGTCTTTTGGGTCTCTAAGGATATCCATTTGTGCGAAATCTCCAGTTGTGAAGGTGGTTTGTTTTTTTTCAATGCTCGAGCTCAGGGTTTAGGGACATACTCACACCGACATGTAGCAGTGTCGAGAAAACCGACATTTTCTTGATATGCGGTGCGTCAGGAGTTAGACGCCTCTTAAGGGAACATCGCGGGATATGATAGTTTGCATATTTAGAGGGTTCCCCTTGCATACCCCTACAGCTATTACTGCAACCCTTACAGCAGGAACCCCCCCAAAAGGGCCCGTAATTCTTGGAAATCCCCGTTATGGGGCAAAGATCGTATAGACCTCCTACTTGTTAGTTTCTATCTCCAAGTAGCTGTGTAGGTACACTCTACACTTTTAGGATCCTACAACATTTTGTTTTATTGAACGAGATTTTTGTCAGGAAGCCCAGCAAGTGGGCGTCAGCAAGGGGGATCAGAGAGGGTTTTTAGAGGGTTCCAAATGCCCACCCTAAACCCTAAACCCTAAACCCTAAACCCTGTGGCTGGACGTCGGCGAATTTACTTACCTTCTTCCTCGTACAGGGGCTCGCAGGAGCTATGAACGATCTACACATTAAACCCTAAAGTTTAAGGGGGCCTAAGCCCGAAAACCCTAGCCCTAAACCCAAAACCCTAGACCTTGGGTACTGCCCCCCCCTCAGTAACAGTTGGATAATAAGTATAATATGGTTATATATAGCCCAAAATAGGACCCCTAGTATAGACTGTTACTGGGGAGTACCCAACCTAGACCCTGAACCTCAATCCTGAACTCAAAGCCCGTTCCCTCAGTCCTAGGCGCTAGGCCCGGAAAGGATCATTGTAATCGTGCATACTTCGAGGGTCGGGGGAACTTAGCATAGTATTTAGTATTTAGGGTTTAGGGTTTTGGGTCAGGGAGACTTAGCAAGTAGGTTCATAAACCCCTTTAATTCATATAGTAACCCTGGTTATCCTAATTATTACCCTGCCTGCGAAGTTCCCCTGAGCCTCCGAGTCGGCATTTCAAGGGAAGGGAAGGAATTTGAGTAGTATTTAATTTGTGGCTATTATGGTACCCAATATAGAGTAAGATTTTATCCTCCTTTTTTTATAGTATTTTATATAAGGAATATAATCTTACTGGGTTTAACAACCAAAAAAACACTACTCATTTGATCATGCGTGCCATATTCCCCTCTAAGAAACAGTAGCAGTCGCGAGGAAGCATTCTTCATTCTTTTGCTGGGCATCAAGGATTTTCAATTTGGTAAGTCGGGGGCTTGCTTTCCGGTCACGTTCTGGTTCAGGGCTGTAACCCTAAACCCTTAATTTGGGGTCCTTGCGTACATACCCCCCTCCCCCAGATATTAAAACCCCCCACCCTCCCTTATATTCAATACTCCCTGTCGTGGTATGATACAATACATTGGGAGTACTTAATATTAGGGAGGGGGTGCGGGGATTCTATGTTTGGAGGAGAGGATTAAAATACACCTCAATTAGGATTGAGCCAGGGTCACCCTGACCCCTAATCCCTGAACCTCAACGCCGAAGCCCTGAGCCCCAAACCTTCAACCCTAGACCTTCAGGGTAATGGTGAAGGGTTAAGGGTTTAGGGTCCTTCAACCCGATAATAATTAGGCCCTAGACCTTCAAACCTAGTTTAAGCCCGAAATCCACCCCAGCAAGGCGCCCATCAGAGATGCTTCTGCTTAATGCCTTGACAGAAATAATAAACACCACCTATTAATAAGCAATCTAGGATTTTGGGTTAAGGCAACCCCCCTCCCCTTCATCATAACTATGTGCCAAACCGTAGGTAGACCCCAAACCCTAAATTGCCCTCAATTTCCAAGGTCTCATCGGGGAACATTTGCAATTTTCAAGATTAGGTTTCCTTTTTTTGGAGGTCTGTGTTGTAGGCATGTTCCTTCTCAACCCTAGTAACATCAACTGCTTGGGATTCCCCATGGTAAGGAAACTAGTATAGTCAGGGCTCTAGTGGGCCGATGTTCATCAAAAGCCTTAGCTCCCAAAACCCAATCTCAGACCCCCAACCCGAAACCCTAAACCCTAAACCCTGAACTCTGGGAGCGCCTCCATGAAGCCTGTACCTTTTTTCTTTAACATCTAAACCCTAAACCCCTCTATAACCCGCCTTGGGGGATTATTACACACTACGCCCTAAACCCTAGACCCTAAACCCTAAACCCTAAAACCCTAAAACCCGAAAACCCTAAAATCCAAAAACCACAAAAACCCTAGAACCCTAAAAGCCAAAAAACCCCAGATAAGTTGCCTGGCCCCCAACATCACGCTCTCCTTGGGGTCCCAGGCTTCGCTGGCCAAGGAAGAACAGGTCACCTCACTGGTTATAGGGTATAGGGTTTAGGGTAGAGGGTTCAGGGTTTAGGGTTTAGGGTAGAGGGTTCAGGGTTTATAGAAATTGTATAGGGTTCAGGTCCGGAGTTTTGACGGAGTTTTGAGCGATTTTTTTTTGGATTTGGCTCAAAACAGGTGCTTCTTTCAGTGTTTTTCCAAGCCTGCCAGGCCTGCAATGCCTTTTCAGGGCACAAGGAGAAGGGACCCCCGAAATACAACCGAGACAGGCTTGCGAAGCCTTTTCAGGAACTGCAACTAGCTTTCGGGTCTTTCTGGCTTTCGCTGCCTTTTGCGGGCCCCGTGTTTGTTCTGGGCCTTTTCTGAACCTTTTTTGGGTGGTCTTTTCTTTTCTGACGTGGCTCCAGCTTCAAGAATTCCAACTTTGCTTTAAAAGGCACAAAATGGCTGCTGTTACGAGTGTTTATTGCTGAGCTTCCCTCCTTTCAGGGGTTTCTCAAGGGCTTCCTAGGGGCCTCCCGAGACCTTCCAGGGGCCTGCAAGGCGTTTTGTGTTTCTTCTGGGCCTTTTCTGAAGCTTTTCTGGGGGGCCGTTTCTTTTCTGACGTGGCTCTATGCGCTTCAAGAATTTGAAATTTCCTCTAAAACACACAAAATTGGCTCCCTTGCTAAATGTTTATTGCTGAGAAACCTGTGAAGTGGGTGGGCGTGAATACAATTTCTATTTACCCTGCCTTGAGGGTATAGGGTTTAGGGTTTAGGCTTTAGGGTTTAGGGTTTTAGGGTTTAAGGTTTAGGGTATAGGGTTTAGGGTTTGGGGTTTAGGGTTTAGGTTTCAGCTTTCAGGGTTTGGGGGCTAAGGTTTAGGATTTAGGATGTAGGAGCTAGGGTTTAGGGTTTAGGAATTACGGTTCAGGGTGGCGGAAAAAAAGGTTCAGGATTTAGGAATGAGTGTTTAGGAATTGTGGCTTAGGAGCTAGAGTTTAGGAATTAGGGCTTGGGAATTCGGGTTTAGGAATTAGGGTTTGGGAGTCCGAACTTTGGGTCTAGGAGCTAGGGCTTAGGGTTCAGGAACTAGGGTTTACTGTCTTTGGGGTTGCACGCTTAAGGTCATAGCCCTACAACATTTCCCCAACATGGCAACCCCGAAGCCCTTTCAGGTTTTAGGGTCTAGTTTTGAAAGGTCTGACGGTGCGCGCAAAGTTTGTAGACTTGGCAAAAAGTTTTCTTGTTACGACGCATATAGACAGAACACGTCCCAGTCAGACTTCGCAGTCAATCCTAAAGCGTACACCCTGACCCTAATCCCAAACCCCTAAACCCTAATCCCTAAACTCTAGCATAGCTCGTTCACAGAGCCTTAATGCCTTGCAGTTCTTCAAATACTCCAAAACTGATTCGGCCATGTGCTCGGGTTTCTGGTCTTGGGGGCTTCAAGTTCGTTTTCAAGGATTTGGGGTTTAAGGATTAGGGTTTAGGGTTCAGGGATTGGGGTTTAGGGTTTGGGAATTGGGGTTCATTTTGTCGGTTTAGGGATTAGGGCCCAGGGTTTAGTGATTCGGGTTTAGGTTTGCGCCTGTCCTTTTTCCCCTTTTTGGTGCAGCTTCTGTGTTGTTTGTAGAGGCCTATTCACTATTCACTGGCTTTTAACCTTGTCGCGTGTTTGGAATTGTGTGTCCGAGCGACAGTGCAGACCGTACAACAGTTGCAGTAGTCCAGAGGCTTCTCTTTTTTGGGATCATCTTTGGTGCAGTTCTAATGTCAAGGTCGTACTCTAAACCAAAACCCCTAAACAAACGCTGTCCGCATCCATGGATCTTCTTGAGCTCAGGTGTTGAGGGAGGAACTGCGTGCGAAAGCCAAGGACTCGGCATGGTGTATGTGTTAGGTGGACCCCCCACCCAGTAATAGTGACAATAAGGGATAAGAAGGATTATATTAGGGTCCTTCTGTATTCCGATTATACCACTATTACAGGGTGGGTTCCTCCTAGTGTATGCGCACGGGGGGATTTCCGTACCCTGTTTTGCGCGGGTTTCTGACTTTGCGTTGGGGGGTGGGTGGGGGGTGGGGAGGGGGACAATAACGTGCTGTTCCGAGTGCATCCGATAAGCAGAGGATCCATGCCCGAACCATACTAACGTTCGTGTTCCCAGAGCATTCGGTCCCCAGAGCATCCATGCCCAAACCATAATAACGTTCGTGTTATTCAGAGCATACGATAACCAGAGCACTCATGCCCAAACCATAATAAAGCTCGTGTTCCGAGTGCGTCCGAGAACCAGAGCATCCATGCCCAAACCATAATAACGTTCGTGTTCCCAGAGCATACGATAACAAGAGCATCCATGCCCAAACCACAATAACGTTGTGTTCCGAGTGCGTCCGATATCCAGAGCATCCATGCCCAAACCATAATAACGTTAGTGTTCCCAGAGCATACGGCGACCAGAGCATCCATGCCCAAACCATAGTAACGTTCGTGTTCCGAGTGCGTCCGATAACGAGCGCATCCATGCTCAAACCATAATAACGTTCGTGTTCCCAGAGCATACAGTCCCCAGCGCATCCATGCCCCAACCATAATAGCGTTCGTGTTCCAAGTGCATCCGATAACCAGAGCATCCATGCCCAAACCATTATCAGATATCATTATCAGTTGCTGTGTAGCAACAGATCAAGTCGTGGGTGCCCAATGGTTGGCGCTCTGTCAAGGGAAACAAGCCAAACCCAGTGCTGCTGCAGTAAGTGCGGCAGTGGCAATGGCGATTTGAGAATCGTCGCCAGCTCTTGCTTGCGACAGGCAAGGCCCTGAAGCGAAAATCGCGACTCTGACACGAGCCCGTCAAAAGCAAACGTCTGCAATCTCAGCCCGAAATCCTTCCACCGGCACCCAAAATCTTGCTGAAACCACAGTTTCGCGCAAACCTCAAACTAAAACTCAAAAAAACGCGACAGACTTTTCTATGAACCATGTCAAATTTGATGGCCTTCGTGGCACTTCCAGTACCTCGGCCTGATCATGAGGGTGCGGTTCGCCCCCCCGTGGGGTAGTGTATGTGCGGTGCGTTTTTCACGCAGTTGCATTTCGGCTCCTTCCTGGCTGTTGATATGCAAAATCTGCATGCCCTTATGATGTACTTTGGATACTCAGCTCTTAGAAGTCGCAAGGTTTAGAGCGCCGCTGAGGGTTAAGAAGGATCTTTTAGTATCAAACGTGGTATCTATGTTGTCTCACTTGGGTTGGGACCGGGTTGGGTGTAGTCTTCAGTTTTAGGTAGCCGCATCTCGAAGCACGTGTTCTCTTGCTACAACCATACTCGCTGGCCGTTTTGACTTTGTAAGTCCATCTAGTCAAAGGGGATAAGGGGGTTATAGGGTTCATACTCATTCAGGCTTTCTGCGGATAGTAGGTAGGCTTACTACGTCAGAAGAGCCTCCAAGTACTGCATATCAAAGCTTCACTATCGAGACGCCGCAAGCTGGCAACATGGTGGTTGCAGTTGCAGGTTTGGATTCGAGTTGTTACCTCCCACCAAGAATATTCCTGTCCCCCAATGATAACTACCCCCCCCCCCCCAATATGATAGTACACCATTTGGAATATTTGCCATTGGTGTTTTTTTTAGGGGGGTGGGGTTTTGCTACTAGGGGGGCCTGATGGCTTCACTCCTTGGTCCTTCGCATAGGTTGGGTCATTCCCCCTCCCAGTAACTGTCCTTAACAGGGGCCTTGTTAAGGGGGTTCTTATAACTCCTATAACCCATTGTGGTAACAGTTACCGTAAGAGGGAATGACCCAACGCATAGGTTTCTTTCCAAGCTCAAACAGCAACGATATTCTCATTACTAAGGCTCTGTCTGTGTTTTGTCTTTGTCAATGTATGCTGACAGGTACTCAGAGGGTGGCAGGACCTGGGGCTTCAGGGTTTAGTCTTGAATTCGCGGTGGTGAGCTACTTTTCAGTAATGAAAGAACTCTGGTGCCCCCATCGCCCTCCCCCCCGCTCCCCCCCAAAAAAAGAGGACCCTGTGACAATCAGATGATTACAACAGGGTCCTAATTCGGTGCTATAGTCCACATACATCCCAGGATTCCTAAGGTACTTTAATTTTCGGCCTGAAGCCCTAGAACCTAAACCCTTAAAATTTAAGCCCTGACCCCCCCAAATCCTGAACCCTAAGCCCCGAGCCCCCAAACCCTAAATCCCACCAGTCAGTGTCCGAAAGGAGCTCGAAGAAGCACGCCGCGAGTTGCTCCTAGGACCTCCGATGTGCAGGGCGTTACATCGGGATATGGGTTTTAGGGTTTTAGGCTTTTAGGGTTTAGGGTTTAGGGGGTTCAGGGGTTTAGGGATATTATTAGGTATTACCCCCGACAAAGGAGAACGCAACGGACACAGGAACTATTTATACCGGATCTTAGAGCGATTATTAGCAATTCTGGGATCTTCTGAAATTGTTCTAGTGGTTACTGTATATAGGTGTATATATGAATGATGGAGAGCCAAGTAGAAAAGACAACGTAAGATGAAACGGATGCTGAGATTCCATGGTTGTTAGGAAGGGATACAAACTTATGGGAGTGGAGAACTGATATATTGATTTCAGTGTTTAGGGGTTGAAGCTTGAAAGTATGGACCCCCTTCAAATATGGCTGCTTATCTTTATTTGTCATTGTAAGCGGCACTTCAAGGCTAATGTAGGGTATGTGCTTGGTATGTAGGGACACCAGGCTCAGGTGTTTAGTGGTTCAGGATTCTGGGTTTGAAGGTTTTGAGGTTTAGGGCTTAGGGTTTAGAGGTTTTAGCGTTTGGGTTCGGCGTTGAATCGCCAAGCGGAGTTTAGGAGTTTGGGTTGAGGTGTGCGCAGGTCAGCCGTCCTTGCTTGCATCGCTGGGAGGGTCTACTAAGTAATGGAATCATCGATTTGCAGGCTAAATCTTGAATCCTCAAGCTTGCGGGTATAGTTGGGATGCTGCTGGGATGCTTATGGAGTTGGTTTGGGCTGTGATTCTACTTGTGCATTCCTGCCCGCCCGCATTAGATTTTGAGACGAAGACTTTGGGTTTAGGTTTAGGTCATGGGTTTCAGGTTTTTGGGTTTAGCAAAGGTTAAGAGTTTGGGGCTGAGGGGGTTCGAGGTAGTTCAGTGTTGGCCAGCGTGCAGTTTTCAGTGGGATTTTATGCCCCTGATGTGATGTGGGGATTCCAACCGGGCTGTTTTGAGTTTTGGAGTCAAAAGAGTGCACACACAGATGAGTGTAATTGATTTGTCAAATGAGGTTTGTGTGTGGGCTCCACAGCGTTTGGTGGATGGGAAGGGTTTAGATTCAGCATAGCTGGCAGTAAAATCCAGAGAAGAAGTATGGTTTGGCAGTTTGGCGCTAGAGGGCGGGGCAGACATTAAAACGTCAAATGAGGACAATCTTTGCATTCGGACACAACACTTGTCCGAATCCGAAGCCCCGAAACCCTAAAGCCTTTGACTCCTCTAACGCCCTAATCCCCAAACCCTAAACCTTCAACCGCCCTTAAACACCCCTGAGATCCCTAAACCCTAAACCCTAAACCAAACCCTGAGATCCCACCTTCAAACTGCCTCCTCTGCGGCAGGCGCCGGCTCCGGTGGGAAGACAGAAAAGCTGCACCCCCAAAGCGTCACAGCATTCGGGTTCAGGGTTTTGGGGTTTCGGATTTAGGGTTCAGAGCTGAGGGTTCGGGATTCAGGTTTTCGGATTTGGTGCTTGAGATTTAGGGTTAGCGTTTAATAGGGTCTCAGACATACCTTGTCCATCCACTGTGGTCTTCTGCTGGAGGTATATGAGGAGACCCAGTTTCCATGGTGAAGGGCTTGGGGTTTCTCTGAGTATTCCAGGCATTGAAGGCGTCTCTTCCAATGGTTGAACCAAGAGCTGTTTCGAGAAACTGGTGCACTAGTCTGGAGCTTGAACTTACGGTTCAGGATTCAGGGGTTTAGGGTTTCGGGTGGTAAGATTCTTTTCATAAGCACCTCAGTTGTTTTGGGGAGCACTTGCGCTGACCAACTTGAAGTTTTGCATGCATGTTCCTTCCAAAAAATGGACAACCACCAATGTTAGGGTCCTCATAGTCTCTGTACATAGTTATTGCATAATACACACACGCATAAACGCATACATATATATATATATGTGTATGTGTGTGCATATATTCAGATATATGTATATATATATACACATATTCCAACCCTATTCTAAACAAACCTGCCCTACATGAAATCCTCACAATCCCCCTATATCAGCCCATGTAGCATTTCTTGTTCACGTATCTTTTCCGTTTGATTCTCCTCGATTCTAGTTATTTAGGCCTCAAACTCTACACCTGGGTTTAGTGTTTAGGGTTCTAATTATTTATCAGCCTTACGCTCCCAATCCATCTTCGGATACTTCCCCCACTCAGTACCAGCTGGGTAATAATTTCGAAGTAAATATGCATATGTATACTGTTCATAGATGCATAAGGCCTTCAAGTATACTCCTGTCATAGACTGCTTGGAGGTTGTTTTGACTCAGTAAGTCTACCTACTATTCCCAATCATCCCTTTTACAAGCCCCATAACCCCCATTACTAAATGTATTTACTAAGTCAAGAGAGCTTCCAAGTAACTCCTATAAACCCCTTTGTACTCCCCCCTGCTTTTCCGGTTTGTTTTCCATCTTGTTTTCCATTTGATTCACTGGTTCTCCATTCCTAAATATCCCTAACCCGCCCTAGACCCTCAAACCCTACATAACCCCTTGTACCCGTACAGTCCTGCAAAGGGACCTGCTTGAGCCCTAAACCCTAAATCCT
>CAJNIZ010029280.1:61625-75459 GCA_905231905.1 Symbiodinium pilosum | reverse complement strand
TCAAACTCATCGCTCCCGATTTTTCTGAAATACTGAGAGTCGCATAGAATCACCCTCATATAGCCCAAAGAATAACCCGAATATAACCCTAGTATAACCCCAATATAACCCCAATAGTACCCCAATATAACCCCAATATAACCCCAATATGACCCCAATATGACCCCAATATGACCCCAATAAAACCCCAATATAACCCCAATATGACCCCAATATACCCAAAGGCTTAACTCCCACCAAGCTCCGCAACCTGCACCCTAGCCCCTCAACACTAAGCCCTAAAGCATATTGGGGTTTAGGGTTTAGGATCCAATACACCTTTGCAAAGGGACATAATGTGCTTATGGGGGATGCTAGAATCATATAGGGTATGCTCCGTAATATGACTAAAGCCTACTGGGCTGTATGGGGTCCTACGTTCCTGAACTCGAGCCAGTCCAGGGCGAAGGCCACTGATTGTGAGCTCATACCCGTCCTCGGCGCACTTTGGGATTTCTAAAAGGGCGATGCTCGCCCCTATACACCGTAATACTCTTAATCTTGAGCCCTTTACCTTCAAACTTTTGCAGCAATTCTTGCCCTTGGGGTTCGACAAGTACATGGGGAGCGCTGCGGGCTTTCGTAATCACTTTGAAGGTGGTGCTGGAGTGTCAACGTAGAACCCCGCCACAGCGGTCCCTGGCCTTTGGCGTTCGGATTCCGGGGTTCAGCGCCCGGGTTTAGGGTTTAGGGCGGAGTTGCCCTGGTTCCCTGATGCCGGAAGGAGTCCAAAGATAAGTTTGAAACCCAAATGAGACAGCTTCTTTGAAGTCCTCCACGCTAACTCGAAGAGGACTGCAGCCTCTTCACGCGGTAAGCCCTAGAGACCCAAACCCCAAGCTTCAACTTGCTTCAAATAATAGAGGATTATGGTAAGCCCTCAATCCCTACAATGAGGACCTCGTAACGCGCACAAAGTTCTATTTAACGGGCGTGGTCATTGTAAGTGGGCGGGGGGAGGGTCATCTAAGCCCGAACCCTACTTCTTGAACCATACATGCCCCCCGACATGCTCTTTGAAATCCTACCCCACGGGGGACTCTAAAGCCTAAAATCTAAACCATGAGCCTAAATTCTAAACCATAAGCCCAATCTAAATATCAAATTCCTAAATCCTAAACGCCAAATCCTAAGCCCTGAACCAGGAACAACAGACAGGCGGACCAGGCGTCGTAAGCGGGGGCTTGACAGGCGACGAAGCGGGGGTCTGCCAAGAGCTTCAAGTGGTCTAGAGGTTAGTTTAGAATTCAGGGCATTTAGGGTTTAGGATGTAAGGTTATAGATATACACATATATACGGTCCTGCAGAAGGGTCTAGGGTGTAGGGATTCTTGGATGTTGTTCTGGCTGTGCCTTTTTCTAAATAATGCCAGACCCTGAAAGCAAAGCAAATTGGGACCATTTTATCTATGAGCCGCCGTCTGCTGTGAGGTCCAGTGAAGTCGGTCACTGGCCCAGCAAATGACCAGTCACATGAGCTGTAGTCTCAACTCTGGAAAAGGGGTGATATAGGGGATTGTATAGGGGAGTATTATAGGGCTTAAAGGGCATACCAGGGCTTCACACTATAGCTCACATAGCGAGGATCATGACGAGGGCATATTGAATAGTCATAGGAACCCACTTGGGCCCAAATTCTTTGCTACTGGGTAGCTCTCCGTAGATAGGAATACCCCAATATAGACGCCAATGTATACCAGAATCCCAGCTAGGAGGACCCCACGAAGAAACCCTCTGTTTTCGGAAACGCCCTTGTAGGGTCTCCCAGTAACATATGGTAGTTTCCCGAAATAAGAGTACCCTAATATAGACCCCCAGATATGTTGATCCTTATAATTTAGGAATTCCTAAAAAGGTGCCAATGATTTTGGGACACACCCATATTATTACTTATAGGGCTGCCATAGGATGGAACAGCGTAGTCTTTCAAAGGCCACTTCGGGGTTTCTGGGAGCGTGCATTCCCTGTTGGAGCCTATTATGAAGTTGGCAGCTCTACGCGAGGCCTCCTTATGACGGCAGTAGCCTACAGAAGCCCAGCTAGAGGGATCATAAATAATTAGGGTTCCAAGCCCGGCTATAAGTAATTCCCAACTCCCATGAACCTGCACGTAGCCAACATCAACCCAGGTATCAGGGCTTGATCTCGTCTTAGGTCGGTTACTGTCCCCGCCAAGTAGCAGTGCCCAACAGGGGCAGTTTGAAAATGTATCAAGGGCGATAGTCCCCCTTAAGTAGATAGAATCTGGCTTCGGGTATATTATAATAAGATCCCCGTAAACCCCATATTCTATCTACTTAAGGGGGACTATATACATGAACACGCATATTCCCATTGTGATCCAACTGTTGCTGAGTGGGGACAGTATCCTAAAACCTAAACCCCAAACCCTAAACCGCTAAACCCTAGTTGAAAGGGATGAAGGTCTGCGGGCTAGGACTTAATTAGGCGTGAGGAACCAGGTTGGGGGGTTTAGGGTTTACGGTTGAGGGTTTAGGGTGTAGGGGGTTTGGGGTCCAGGGGGTTTAGGGTTTTAGGGTTAGGGGGGTTAGGGGGGTTAGGTTGTCGCCCCAACCCACGAACAGAGACCCCGAGGGAGACTGGCAACCACATAACGATCCCATTTTATTCGAGATCCGGTTATGCCGCTATTGCTGGGTGGGGGGCTTACCAATACACCCTAAACCTAAACCAATGAACCCAAAGCCCTAACACCTAAACCCTAAGCCCTAAACCCCCTTTGCAAAACAAATGGACGCCGCTAGCGGACGCTGCATAGATGTAGAAACATGCAAGGATCCACAATCAGGGAAGGTAAAATGCACCTTCACCCCTGCACCCTAAACCGTCTACATCCCTATACCTTCCTGGTTCGTGTAAGCTTGCCAACTTAATCTCTATTCCCCTAGAACATTTTGCAATAAGTAAGGAGACCCATACCCGGAAAAAGTAGAAAAGATCCCTAAACCCTGAACCCTAAGACCCATGAATCTCCAAATGAACTCTTGCACCCTAAGCCCTCTACATCGCTATCTCTCCTTTTAAAGAACCCCCCAAAAAGCTTTGAAAGATTTGGATCGCCTCCTCTGGGTTTCTTGAAATGAGGGGTAGCTTATATGGGGTCCCTAGAATTAAGAAGGATCCTAGTATCTGAGGATCTGAACCCTAGAGCCCTAAACCCTAATACCCTAAACCCTTTCAGGGAAATTGCCTCCTCTGGGTCGCTAATCTGCCCAGGCAGCTCCATTGCGGGCAACCTCGACACACTTGGGAGCTTGAGGGCTTAGGGCTTATAGGGGTTATAGGGATTGTAGGGTTTAGGGCTTAGGGTTAAGGGCTTTAGGGTTTAGGTCTGTAAGGTTTAGGGTTTAGGGCTTTAGGAATGTAGGGTTTAAAGCTTCAGGGTCTAAGGCCCACCGGAACCCTCGGACAAAAAGAAGACAGAGTGCCCGTCGTAAACGGCCATACTTCAGGCCCTTCCCCCTTGCAGAAACAGTCACCACAATAAGGAGAAGGAGTTTAACTAGCCCCTTGTTGAAGCCGCTTTGGGTGCTAACTTATTATGGGCTTCTGCCTGTGGGACTATGCCCTGAACCCTAAACCCTAAACACTAAATAGTAGTTTCCATGTTCTTTTCCATTTTCCCTATATTCTATCTACTTAATAGGGGGCTATATGGAATAATCATTCCGAGCTCGATCCGCGGGATCTTTAGGGCTCTGCTTGGATCAAGGCTTCGGCTACCAGCTGCCGCTAAGCTCCCTTTAGGGGTTTAGGGTTTAGGGTTTAGGGTTCAGGGTTTAGGGTTTAAGGTTTAGGGTTTAGGGGAGTTCCCTAGGCCAGCAAAAAGCCTACACTGCCTAAACCCGTCCCTCCCTTAAATAGACCATGTGGTGAATGGGACCACGTTGAACCTGGATCCCTAAACCCGTAACCCTCATCGGTTTAGGGTTTAGGGTTTAGGGGTTAGGGTTTAGGGTTTAAGGTTTAGGGTTTAGGGTTTAGGGTCATCAGTAATCCCTAGACCCCCCTGTGTGTGCCATCCAGGCGCTGCATTGAGGACGTGCCGGTGGATTTTAGCCCTGTGGATTGGAGTGCCGTGGTCGACAGGCTCATGGCCTGCATTCGGTTTAGGGTTGCGTCAGGGTTAGGGTTTAGGGGTTAGGGGTTAGGGGTTAAGGGTTTAGGGCTTCGGGGTCTTCAGGTTTAGCGCTTGAGCTTCTAAATCCCTCAAAAGTTGTCATAAGGATGCTGAAGGAGCATGTAGAAACTCTCAGGGGGCTTTGGTGGACGGATTATGGCTTTGAGAAGTATACGGGTCTCCCTTTTGGTAGGGGCCCCGGACTTTGAGAAGTGCCAATCTCTAAGGGTCCAAGGACGCTAATAATGTGGCTTTAGGGCCCAAATACCATTAACATTATAGTATTTGGGCCCTAAAACCCTACTATTTGGGTCCTTGGACCCTAACCCTAAAGCCTAAACCCTATATATCCCCCTGTAACCCCTTTAAAGGGACCCTATTATGTGGGTCCAAGGGAGACAGCTCGAGGTTGTCAGGCTTGTTTGTGTGTCTTAGGGTTTAGGGTTTAGGGTTGGGTGTAGGGCGTTGTGACTCGTTTATGTTCGGGGGGGAACCCTAAACTGGCCCTAAACCCTAGAAATCTAGACCGTGTAGCTAACCCTAAACCCTAGAAAACTAAACCGTGTAGCTACTTTAGGGTCCAGAGCTAAAAATTTGGGGTTTGGGTGGAAGGGTTGGCACTGAGACTCTCTGCTCGCCGTCTTGGAACTCAAACTAAGATACCCTCAATACAGAGGTAGAGCGGAGGAAAACATGGCTTCCGGATAATGGCAACTTCTGCCTGAGCTCCTGAATAGGCACTTGGGGGTCACAGGGGCGTAATAAGTACACTTAAAACTTAAAAAACCCATACCCCAGAAAATAGCCCCATCTATCCCCAGTACGAAGTCCCCCTGAAGTATTAGGTTCTCCAGTAACCCCTTAATGATAAGGGTACCCTTTTTCCTAAGAGTTTATGGGCAAGAGGAAACGGGGACTCGGACTCGAAGAACGATGATTTGTAATGGGAGTCTAAGGTGTTGGATTATAGTCCCAGTAAGTAGATAGAATATGCGGTATATGGGGATCTTACTGTAATATATTCCCAAAGCCATATTCTATCTACTTAAGGGGAACAATACGCTGTAGGATTGAGGGCTAGGGGGGTATGTAGGGATAAACATGGATGTAAAGTAGGGAATGGGAAAGGAAATGGAAACTGCTATGTTATTTATGAAGACTAAGCTTAAGGGCTTAGATCGCCTTTTGGCAGTCGAACCAAGCCAGATTATATTCTTGTTGCAGAACTCACCATCTTACTCTACGTTTGGGGCTAGGATATACTCGTTACCCTATGCCCTGAACCTTAAACCCATTGCAACTGCTAAACAATTGTTCACCAGCACTACGCAAAGTCCGGAAACGGGCCTGCTGACTACAGAAAATAACGCGGCTCAGGGTTGAGGGCTTCAGGGAATATAGTCCCCCTGAGGTAGATAGAATATGGCTTTGGGCATATTATTATAAGACCCCCATATACACCATATTCTACCAACTTAAGGGGACTTTAGCCCCTAAACCCTAAACCCTTAACCCTAAATAGTAGTTTCCATTTTCTTTTCCATTATCCCTATATAACCCCAATATGACCCCCATGTTCTATCTACTTAAGGGGGACTATGATCACCACTGCGCCCCTCAGGCCCCAGGTAGTGGTTTAAGGTTTAAGGTGATTGCTCTCATGATAACGGTTTAGGGTTTAGGGTTTAGGGCTTAGGGTTTAGGGTTTTAAACTTGTGTAAAAACTCCTGAACCAGGAATCTACTGGGAGGACATGCGTGAAAGCGCTGCAGAGCCCGCGTTGCACCCTCGCCCAAAATTCGATTCTTGGGGGGGTAACCCTAAACCCTAAACCCTAAGTAACAATTATACACCCTAAGCCCTGCCCCATCTACAATTACTAGGGATCCCCTAGCTCTAGGACTCGAACTAACAGGGTTTAGGGTTTAGGGTCACCCAGAATACAACCTTTACCAGGATGGGCCATAAGACTAAAGGTGCGAAGAGTAAAATTTCAAATCCAATAGCCCACCCATCTCCGTACACCCATGACAGCCCTGTTCACGGCCCATACTTAGGACCCAAGATCTAGGGTTAACCATACAGCCTAAACCTTATTAGGGTTGACCATGGTTAGGGCCTGTACCCAGCCGTACCCGTACCAAAACCCCAGAAAGAACCCAAAAAATCACGCTGCCCTCTGGAACCAAGCACGAGTAGGTACATTAAGAAAGGGAATCTGTTGGATAACATGAGGAACTATGCAGGGAATATGTAGTAGGTTCAAGGACCCTCTTAGTACACTTGACTGGGTATTGTACTTAGGCACGAATAGAGGGGGTTGGAGGGTTTCGGTTGGTAACATTACGACCATTTTGAGGGGCCCGAATACAATCTGGCACTGGATTGATTTCTACTTCTAATGTACCCCAACCATAAACCCAAAATTTTGTGTAGGGGTCCAGGAGGTTTAGATGGTTTAAGGGTTCAGGAATTTGAAGGGGTTTAAGGGTCCAGGAGGTGAACGGGCTGAGGGGTGTAGGAGATTGTTGGGAGGGAGTTAGGGTTTAGGGTTTAGGGTTAGGGGCTTAGGCGCTTGGCAGTATAGAAACCCTAAACCCTAAACCCTGAACCCTAAACCCTAAACCCTAAACCCTAAACTGGGAAGGACCCCTTAGTTTGAGACACGCCCTTCTCTCCTCCTTCTCATCGAGCGTAGGTGGGGCGATCTTTGGCTCAACTCCTGGCAGGATACCGAACATCTGAGTAATTAGTTATATAGGGATAATGGAAAAGAAAATGGAAACTACTATATTATAATAGGGTATATATTGAGGTTATATTGGGGTGGAATTTTGTATTTTTTTTGGGGTGGTCAAACCTAGTAAGATAATATTCCTTACATAGAATACTATACCCCAAAAGGAGGATATAATCTTACTCTATATTGGGTACCATCGTATCCCCAAATACAATACTACTCATCTCATCCAATGGGTGTAGCAAGGTGCAGCCCACAAATAGGGTTTAGGGTTTAGGGTTTAGGGCCCGAAGTCATACAAGAGAGCCTAACATCATTTCCCGTGAGCCCTACCTAGACCCTCCAATGTAATACCTTTTTGGTAGTCCTAATAAGAACTGTAACCCAAAAAGCATTCCAAACCCAAAAAAGAACTACGTTGGTTCAGGTAAACCCTAAACCCTAAACCCCCAAAACCCTGAAACCCTAAACCCCTAAACCCTTGACCGCGGTGTATCCCTTCATGAAGGGGTCTTGGGCTCCCATTTTAAGGTCCAAGGTCTGCAGCTATGGGTTTCAGGGTCCAGGGGTATTGGGCTCCCCTACTACCCTCTCTTTACTACCCCTCTAGGAAATTAAGGGGGAACCTAGGGTTGTGTCGTATCCCTAAACCCTAAACCCTAAACCATACCGCAGCTAGAGGGGGGTAGTAGGGGAACTCAGAAAGAGCAAAACCTTCAACCCGGACCTACATCTGAAGTCCCTTACGAGGCCTAACCCAGACCCGTGATTAATAAACCCCCCTCCCCTTAATAGGGATTGTAATAGGGATCCTAATATTAAGGCCCTAAAAGGAGGGGGTTTATTAATCATGGGTCTACATTAGGCAAAGCTCAGGGATCTCCAGCTATCTATGCGGCTTTAGGTCCAGGATCTGCCTGGCACCAGAGGCACTAAAACCGCTGAATCTCCATAATCAACCGGCTAAACTCTAAACGCTAAACCTTAAAAACCCCCAAACCCTATAAACCCAAATCCCTTAACTGCTTACTGCACCAAACATCGCAAACTTCATTGTCTTTCAAAACCCTGAGAGTCCCTTCCCGCTCTCTAGTAAGCACGAATCATCCTCGGGGCTTTTTAGGATGTAGGGTTTAGGATTTAGGGTTTAGGATGTAGGGTTTAGGGTTTCAGGTTTAGGGTTTAGGATTCGGCTTGAGGGTTTAGGGTTCGGTCTGGTGACCTGCAAGCAAGGGCTTCCCAATCTTCCCTAGGAGTAAACTACCCCTCTATGCAGGCCACATACATATACCCTCCGTGAGCTAGAGTCTAAACTCCTAGTATCCCCCTTAGTATCCCCTGTAAGAGTTTCCTATATAATCCGCCATAGATACCACTATAAGGAGTTAAGACTATAGCGCATGCGATGCTAGGACCCCAATGTTGGGCATCTTCACTTCTTAAGGGGTGTTGTAGTAGGCTCCGTGGTTTCGGATTTAGGGCTTGGGGATACGGAGATTAAGCTCTAAGTTGCAGGTTGTGGGTTTAGGGTTTAGGAATCTCTTCCCCTGGTATTAATCTAAACACCCGTTTTCAACGTGCAGTAACAGACAGACAGAAAGAAAAACAGACAGACAGACAGACAGACAGACAGGCAGACCAATTCACCTGTGTACATATACCGTATATATGTACATAGACCTGTGTATACACATGTGTGTGGTCGTATGCACACCTGTATGATTGCATGGACGGATGGATAGATAGATAGATAGATAGATAGATGGATGGATGGATGAAAGGATGGATGGATGGATGGATGGATGGATGGATGGATGGATGGATGGATGGATGGATGGATGGATGGACAGATGGAGGTGAACGTGGTTAGATACCTTGTACTTGGGAATGGGAGTGCGAGCGTCTTATCTCCGGGAGAAGTCCTTAATCTCCTCACCCTATGCAAGTATGCAAGTACCCCTAATCAGAACGCGGGCCCTAGAAAAAATGTTTGAACCTCTTAAGTCCTAGTCCCTGAACCTACGCCCGAAACCCTGGATCCCTTGAAACCCTGAAACCCCCCTTTAAACCCCTAGATACCCCTATACTATCCCTGTGAAACCCCATATCCCCCATAAAACGGACAGCCTTTTGCCCCCTAAACCATGCAGCTGAGCCCTGGAAACGCCAAACCCTAGGCCTTTTCAATGTAGGGCTTCGGGTCTATACGTAGAGTTTCTGGGTTAAACGTTTCTGCCCAGCTGCGTACGGGCCCCATCTCCGGCACGGGCGGCTCTACCGGCATTGCCGGAGGAGCCAGCGACTTGAGTCGGAGTCTAAGCCTTAGGGTTTAGGGGTTTAGGGGTTTGGGGTTTAGGGTTTAGGGTTTGGGGGTTTAGGGTTTAGGGTTGAGGGGTTTAGGGTTTAGGGTTGAGTCTAAGCCTTGGCTTTAGGGTTTAGGGTTTAGGATCCCAAGAAACAACAACGTTTAGGGTTGAGGGTTTGGGGTTCAGGGTTTAGGGGTGTTGTGAACCCCTTGGAACCATGAAAAAGGGCGACGGTTTGAATCCATAGAAATGCAGTTGTATTAACGCCTAACCCTGGCGTCTCTAGATATGGGATATAGGGGGCGTTTAGGCATTTGGCTGAGGTTTTCAGGGTTTAGGGCTTTAGGTTCAGGGGCATAGGGATTTAGGTTTTACACTTTAGTTTTTGTGGCTTAGATTTTACGGTAGGTGCGCTTAGGGCTTAGGCTTTGGGGGTTCAGGGCTTAGGGCCTAGGGGCTTGTGGGACTTGGAGGGTCATGGGGGCCTTCTGCCAAGGTTGGTAATGATGATAACAGGGGTTAATGCTCCTTATACGGGTTGTAAGTGATTTAGGGTTTAGGGTTTATGGTTTAGGGTTGTAAGTTAACCTATCCAGTCCTAAAACCCTAAACCCTAAACCGGGTGAACCTATCCAGTCCCCCTGACTCTCTCAGCAAGAGCCAGGGTTTAAGCCTCGGGTTGGTTCGGGGTTTAGGATGCGGCCTTCAGGATACAGGGCCTGGGGTCTAAGAACTATCTGCAAAATCTAAGAAGTAGTTCCATTTTCCCATATTCCCCTTTGCAATCCCCATATAAATTCAACCCTCAACAGTAAATCCCCCTTTGAACGGGACCTTGCTGAGCTCAGCCCTGGCGAGCCAGGTTGGCCGAAGTAAGCCTTTACGTCCCGCTGTTAAGGTTTAGGGATTCGGTGTTTAGGGTCCAAATTTCCAGGACCCTCCTTGTACCTTTAATTGGGGATATATAGTCCCTAATAGCAAGTGCCTAGGGCCTAATAGAGGGTAGGAGGAGGGTCTAGGTTCAAAGCCTGACATGAAGCCCGCAAAGGTAGCATTACAGCCATAAGGCGCGGTCGGGCAAGGTCGTTAACTACCTCCCCCGCGAATACACCCGCGTACCACTGCGTATTACAGCAAATAAGTTTTTGTGAGAGGGCGGGTGGCTTACTTTAAAATATGGGGAGGTCATTATCACTGGCTAAAAGACCCTGAATCGGCAATCTGTCCCACAGAATTCATGGAGTTTCTATCAGGAACCTCTACCAAAAAGAGTCCAATTTGAGGCGGTGCCCCGCACTCCCTCGGGATGGATCAGGGGCCGTTAGTGCACAAGCATACTCACATGTAGCGCCTCCGGACGCTCTTACGTGGACGTCCTACTTGCAAACCAATGACAAGGGCTCATGGTTGGAAAGAGCAGTGTGATTGGGGAGCCCCTTGCAAACCCTTGAGGAATGTGGCAATTCTTGATGAAGATTCTCTATTCGACATGGTACGGCTTCATGTTTTGGGTTGGCGGGGCGCAGCCCCCTCATTTGCAAGCCATTGAGGAGTCTCGCAATTGTTGATGAGGATGCACCCCCAATTTCGCAAAGCATTGGAAGAATTTTCGCAGTTGTTGATGATGATGGTGATGATGCAAAATTAGACATGGCAAACCATTGAGGAATGTGGCAGCTGATGAGGGTTGACAATGCAACATGGTCCTGGTTCATATTTAGAAAGAGAGGGGTTTTCCTTTGCAAGCCATTGAGGCATGTAGCAGTTGTTGATCGGAATTCGCTATCGCTAAAACAAGAGTTCATGCATAAAACGGCGGGGGTTGGGGGCGGGCAGCACCCCCCATTTGCAATGAGGATGCACTATCGGACGTGATACGGTTTCATGTCTAAAGAGAGCACGCGGTTTGGGGGGTCGCAGCGCCCCCATCGCAAAGCATTGGAGGCATTTCGTAATTGTTTAAGATGCACTATTAGGCATGATAGGGGTTCATGCTTACAACGAGCAGCGGGTTGTGGGCGCCCCCCCAAACCACTGAGGAATGTGGCAGTTGTTGATGCGAATGAACTATTCAAGACGCATGACGAAATCTATCCAGACATATGACGGAAACGGATGACATTTGATGGAAACCATCGAACCTGATGAAACATGTCATGAAAAGTGAGAACGGTGAAAAAATCAAAGAAAGAAATGGAAAATTGTGAAACATGCAGAAATCAGATGAAAATGAACATGCTTAACATCTATCAAGAAAGAATGTACAAATAGTGAAACCGATGAAAATACAGAAAACAAAACACAAAATCGTTAAACGTATTAAAACTGACGAAAATCATTGACAAATGAAAGTTACGCAAACCCATGGAAATAATGCACAAATGATGCACATGTATGAAACATAATGAAATCTGATGCAAATGGTGAAAGACAACGAAACTCATGAAAGTAATACAAGCTATGGATACGATGCAAACTCTGCTAATAATTTCACCGTGATGAGATGTGAAGATTTGATGTAAATGATGAAATGACAAAACATGTGATGAACATGGAATCTGTGGAAAGTGATGAAAACTGAATGAAATCAGAGAAACTGATGGGTTACGATGACACATGTTGAAAACAATGGAGTATGATGAAAAATGACCACCTTCCTTCCTTCCTTCCTGCTTGTCTTTTACTGCCTTAGGATTTTCCTCGGAGTTCCTTTCAGCAGAAAAGTTTGATCTGCTGTTGATCCTTGTTTGATTATCTTTTGATCCTTATTTGATTATTTTTGATCTTTATTTGCTTTTTTTGATCCATGTCCCATTTAGGGTTTAAGGTTTCGGGTATACAACAGTCCCTGCTCCTTCGGCCTGCCCTACTTAATCCAAAAAGCAAAACCCGACCAAGAAACGTTGACCAGAATTTCCGCCCAAGCTCATTTGACCAAAAACCCGGAACCCTCCCCCTAAACCCGAAACCCTAAACCTTTAAACCCTAAAACCCTAAACCCCCCAAAAAAAACTGAACTTCCGCCCAAGGACTCGCTAACCATCGACTGATGTCTCAGCTCCATGTCAAGCTGTAGCCTGTTACCTTGCTGTCGCTCGCCGATTGCCAGTACAATTCTATTGATGGAGGCCCCTAAACCCTAAACCCCAAACCCTTAAAAGTCCCTAAAGCCCTAGCTAGGGATTACAGTAGTTTAGGGGCTTTGGGTGGTGCAAGTTTCTCTCCATCAACAGCATGGAGGGATGGACAAGAAGATGGGAGCTGATGTCAAGGGTTTATAATCCTGCTTAAGTAGACAGAATATGGGGGTCATATTGGGGTTATATAGGGATAATGGAAAAGAAAATGGAAACTACTATTTAGGCTTAAGGGTTTAGGGTTTAGGGGTTATAGTCCCCTTAAGTTGATAGAATATGGCGTATATGGGGATCTTGTTATCATATACCCAAAGCCATAATCTACTTAAGGGGGGCTATTGAGTTTCAAGTTTTATGTTTACTCACTGTGTCCCAACTTGGCCACTAAGGTCTTACATTCACCAACTTTCCCTAGGAAACGTCTACACCAACCCAAAACCATGATCACAACCCTGCTACATTGGGGAAATCAGGGCCCTAAACCCTCAACCCTAAAACCTAAACCAACCTAAACCCCTAAACCTTTGCTCTTCGGCTTGATGGTTTAGGACTTGGTGTTCACCTGGGGCTCAGCATCCGCCATACATGGCACAAGGAACCCTCGGTGTTAAGGATTTTTTAGGGTTTAGGGTTTAGGGTTTCGGGTCTAGGGTTAAGGGTTCAGGGTTAAGGGTTTACGGTTTAGGCTTATGGGTTTGGGGTTTAAAGCTATGGCTCCGTTGGCAGCGAATGGCTCAGTTTGCGCACTGCAGGTTTAGAGCTGAGAGGTTGGTGCAAGGTTTAGGGCTTTCGCACCCGCCGTGACCAGCACGCCTTCAAGGATGGACTTAGGGCTGGGGACCGAAGAGTATCTAAACTACGGACATACGGTTGATACTAAGAGCCCCATATAGCTCATGTCCTCTATACCTTGGGAATTGTGGCACTGAGAACATGCAAGCGTTTTGGTACCAACGCCAGTACATTCTAAGCTGCTTGCAGTCTGTTGGCCTGTCCCCAAGACAAGACCCAAAACCTAAACCGCATAACTCACTGTTTGGATCCCGGGGGCATTGTTGCAATGAGGGCACTGGAGACTTGATGCATGTGTGGAAACTCGAGAAGGAATATAAGCTCCCCCTTCGAGGATTCGACACGGACTGAAAAGTTGTGCAGTGTACCATTCGGGCTCGGTGGTTTGTTTACGGGCTTGGGGGATTCAGCTGCTTTTGCTGGGTTTAGCGCACTTTTATCCGGCTTATTCCCTTTCCGCAAAGTAACACAATCATGTTCAACAAGCAATAGACCCGAATCCACAGGGCGATAAAGGTATTTCAGTATTTGACGATGTGCATAAGTTTGTGTATATATATATATGGTAGTTTCCCAAAATAGGGGCACCCCAATATAGACCCAAAACTACTATAGTCCTTATTATGGGGACTCTCAAAAAGGTACCCCTAATTTTGGGAACCCCCATATAGTAGCTAGA
>CAJNIZ010029280.1:45706-61525 GCA_905231905.1 Symbiodinium pilosum | reverse complement strand
AACCCCATATATGCATATATATATATAAATATGAGCCCTTGTCTAAACTCCTAGTATCCCCCATAATAACCCCTATAGTAGTCCCCTATATAATCCCCTATATATCCCCCTTTAAGGAGTTTAGACTATAGCTCATATATGTATGTATATCTCATTCTCTTGCTCGGAGCTTGGCTCGATCGGGCCCAAGATAACCAGTGCCTTCTTGAAGTCTGACTCCTTTTGGGGGATTTAGAACAACAAAAAGAAAGCACGCGGTTTAGGGTTTAGGGTTTAGGGAATCTTGCATGTTGTTGAGATACTATGAAAGATGACACTGTTGGGCCTTATTTCACACCGACACGAACCTGATGACAACGTTGGGCCTTATTTCACATAGACACGAACCTTTCAATATACATTTCAAGAAAAACGCGAACCAGATATCTATACATATATATATGTATATATTCAACAATGACCCAGGCACGCTCAGATTGCAGTTGTTCTTCGAGCCATTTGGCAAGTGGGGCCTGCCATCTCCGAGCAATCAAGGTTTAGGGTCCAGGATTTAGGGCCTAGGGTCTACACCTTAACCCTAAACCTTAAACACTAAACCCTAAACCCTAAACCCTAAACCCATAACCCTAAACCCTAAACCCTAAACCCTAGGTTTAGGGTTTAGGGATCAAGGCTTAGGTTGCCATGCCTGGGGATGTCTGGGACTACGGCCAAATACTCCAAACCTCCATGACAAAAACTACCCTAAACCCAAAATGTTTAGGGTTGGCAATTCTGGTGCTATAGTATCTTAAGAGGCTTCTGCAGGATTTTTGGTTAATATCAACCGCAGTTTCAATTTTACACTGGGCCATTGTGCATCTATTTCGAGCCCGCGCAGCTGGCTTTTTCAAATTTGCTCTAGCTAAAAGAAAGGTTATCGCTCCAGAACAAGGCTCCTTCTTGTATACCCAACAATATCTCCCAGGACGCCCGCAAAGGAGGCCCTAATTTCTGAATCCCCCTCCATGTAAACGATGGTGCCTTTTGGGGAAACCCTATGAAAAGAAACATAACAAGTAGAGTTCTATGGGGTCTCCTACTTTACGGCCAGCCCCCACCCCCATTGGTCCATTCAAACCAAGGAGGACTCCCAGTTGCTTATAGAAACCCGGAACTGAAACCCTAAACCTTAAGCCCTAAACCCCAACTTCCTGGTTCTTAGCAGGGAATAACTTCGGGAATCTCATCCCTGTATAGTCCGTCTATGATACATTCCCTTCATCCCTACTAAGAACCAGCAAGTCAACTAAACCCTAGACCCTAACCCGTGATTAATAACCCCCCTCCCCTTAATTCATAGGGATTAGGATAGGGATCCTAATATTAAGGCCCCCTCAGAAATCATACGAAAAAGCTAAACCCAAAACCCTAAACCCTAAACCATACCCAAAAGCCTTGAGATGGCCATAATATAGCTCATACATGGATGCATCAAAGCATCAACCCATGTATCATAGGACTACCCTACCATGGAACCCCAATGCGCACCCCCGCGACCTAGCCAAACTAGAATGAGGCCTCCAAAACCCCAAGCCTTGTTATCATAATAAATAGGAGCTGTAGCCAAAAGTCATAGTATCCCCCTTACTTACACTCCCCGATGTACTCTCCTATATAACCCCTTCATAAACATACTAGCTAGATACAAGAAAAAATCGCGAGTTAATGAACTCATTAGTTTACGAGGTTTTCATGGTTGCTTGGAACCAGTGGCTCAATTCCATCTAGATACCTGTGCCACTCGAAGTAATTCGTTTGTACCATCAAATGCAAGGCTTCGTTGGAATATATTAAGCACTTCAGATGAAGAAAGCTTTGAACTAATTGAAAAAGCAAGTTGGAATAACGGTTTCGACTTCAATGAGTTAGGAATCTCGATTAATTAGGCAAGTGAAACGGTCAACTAGCCAGGCGTCTCAATACATTAGCGAAGGGCCTGCTCTCATAATGGGCTTTAAAGGCAGTCCTACCCGATTCTTCAATGAATATCCTCCCTAGAGCTTAACCGGCTTAACCCTAAACCCTAAACTTTATGGAAGCCGTAAGGGGGCGCCATGCAAGGGGGCCCTGTAGTAGGAGACCTTTTAGGACCTTGGATGGCCTTAGGGAGGGCTTAGGAAGGTCTTAAAGAGGCTTAATCATGGGTCCCCCAGAAAAGGCGCCCCCGCAAGGAACCCATGAAACCTGGGCGGCGGTAGGCCGCGTACCCGAGAGGTCAAAAACTTCATCCCTTGGAGCAGCCCGTGAGGCGATTGAGGGTTTAGGCCGTAATGGTTTAGGGTTATATGGGGGTTCTGTGGGGTTACCTAGGGTTTAGGGATCCGGGTTCAGGGTTTACTTGGAGGGTTAGGGTTAAGGGTTTAGGGTGTAGGGTCAGGGGGACTTAGTAAGTAGGTCAATAAGGGGGATAACTAGGGCTACTATATGGGTTATAGGGGTTATTACCCTACTTACTAAGTGCCCCTGACCCTCCAAGTAGGCCGTACTGACCGCATGGACCATTTGTAGACACGCGCTCTTCGGTCCACGATGCTCATTGAGCCAGAGCCTGAAATAACTATAGAATATTGCCTGCTTATAACTTTCAAGTTTTTCCACTCCAGAAACCCCTAAACCCTTTACCCCTAAACCCTCAACCCTAAACCCCAAAACCCTAAACCCTTTACTCCTAAACCCTACTCTCCCTTAAGCATCAGTAAGCTGTTCGAGGTAAAGACAAACCAGAGCCTGCCCGCCCAAGGTGGGCGCCGCAAGTCTGGGCCGGCTTTGGATTTAAAAGTTAAGGCTTTCAGGATTTAGGGCTTTTGTTTACTTTTTGAATTAAGAGTTAAGGGTTTCAGGATTTCGGGCTTTTGTTCACTTTCTGAATTAAGTTTTGAGTTTTTGGGTGCAGAGCGTCAGGGTTAGGGCCTATCAAAAAAGCCATTGGCCCCCTTATGATAACATTGGCAGATTACATTCTACTCTTGGGTCATCTAACCCCCTACACCTCTGATGGTGGATGCGCTCATGCCCCTCGCCCTCCATGGCCAAAGGCTGACCCAGACGGTCATCGGCCCTTCCACAGGCAGGGGAACTCCACCACACCCCGCAGCACGCCCCTCCAAATGCCAAACCACTGCCTTGCAGAGGTCTTTCCCCCCCTTAAAGCCTTTTTAGGGTTTACCGCAACCCCAAAAGTAGGTAAAATAATTGCCCGAAACACCAAAATGTAGCCCTAACGGCCATTATTCTACATACTTTTGGGGTTCAGGTAGGGTTTAGGGTTACTTCTTCCGAATCTGAAATCCAAGATTGGAAGTATGGGCCCCCCAGTGTGGGCCCTTAGCCTTGGGGCCCGAATACACTTGTCATGACACCTCTACAAGCTTAGAAACGCAACAGAGAGCCCAGGTTTAGGACCCAGGAAACAGATACGTGCCCATAGCGAAGGCCGGAGCTGAAACCGCCACCCCTAATTCATGGGTTCAACTAGTATCCCTCTCTATACTACCCCCCCCCTAGGTTCCCCCTTAATGAACCTTAATTTTGCCTAAGTATCCTTATAACAAC
This sequence comes from Symbiodinium pilosum, assembly GCA_905231905.1. Lineage (NCBI taxonomy): Eukaryota > Dinophyceae > Suessiales > Symbiodiniaceae > Symbiodinium > Symbiodinium pilosum. Next base: position 57,931 of record CAJNIZ010029280.1, on the reverse strand, counting down.
CTTAATTAAGGGGGAACCTGGGGGGGGGTAGTATAGAGGTGGGTACTAGTTGAACCCATAACTAATGCGCGGATTGCACAAACCCGAAGCCCTAAACCCTAAAACCCTGAGCCCTAAACCCTAAACCCTAAACCCTGAGCCCTAAACCCTAAACCCTAAACCGTGTAAGGCTTGGGGTTTACAGGCTCAGGGGTGTTAGTAAGTAGAATAAGCGGGATAGATTGATGGTTACAGCGCCTCAGGGGGCGTAGTAAGTAGGTTTAGGGTTTAGGATTTAGGGTTTAGGGCTTAGGGTTTAGGGTTTAGGGTTTAGGGTTTAGGGTTAGGGGGTTTTAAGTGGGGATATAGGTCTTTTGAGAATGGCCTGCTTATACCTACTGTAGAACCTACTTACGAAGTCCTCCTGAGCTTGCACCAGGAAACCTTTGGCGGGCATTTCATGCTTCTGAAAATAGACATTCCCTGGCTACAAAAAAAAGTAGGCTTATGGCTATGTCAGGGGCAAAAGCCTGCATGACCCGATTCCAGACTATGCCGCTACCATTCCCAGGGTTTTGGGTATATGTGGATGTTTCCCTAAATAAGGGGACCCCAACATAGACCCCAGCATACTATAATCCATATGGTGGGGACCCCAAAAACGGTACCCCTAATTTTGGGAAACACCCATTTGGATCATGCAGGAGTTTGTGCATCAACCCAGCTGGAAGGATTAAGAGTAAGTAGCCGTGGCCGCCGTCTCCGTAGCTCGGCAATGAGAAAAACAAAAGTGACAGCCCGGTAACTAATTCCATATATATATATACATACACATATATTCATATTAGCAGCTGCATGGTTTCGACCCAATATTGCGCTTGGCTGGGAAGGATTGGGCGTGGGTAGCTTTGACTACCTTTAGATTCTTGTGGCTGAATAGTTGCGTAAATCCGAGTTATAACTTAGGAAGACCCCCACCCTGTAATTGTGGTGTACTAGGAATATAGCAGGACCCTACGATAATCCTTATTATCCCTCGTAGTCACTATTGCAGCGTTGGGGGTCCTCGTAAGTTATAAGCCTACTGCTACTTGTGGTAAATTACGGTTCCGCGGACGAGAAGTAAGTCCATAAATTGCTGCTCCGTCCCACGAACCAGGGTTTAACCAAGTATGGTGCATATGGGTTGCTCTTAAAACTAAAGGCGCCTTTTGGTTATTGCATATTGTTATATTACGGCGCCTAGTATTTAGAGGCACCAAAATGGGACCGTAATTTGGGGAGCTACCCATGTGCACAAGGATTCAAATTGTAACCGGACATTGCAGTTTCCAGACTTGTGGGCAACCCCGGAGATAGACCCGACACAACTATAATTCTTGTTTTGGGGATTGGGAGGCCCCTAGTGTCCCGAAACCCTAAACCTTTTATCTCCCTACATAACTCTGTAAAGTAACCCTATGCAACCGTATGAGCCCAAAGGGTCCCCTGATTTGGGGATTCCCTAAGCTTCAACGGAGACACGAATCGCTGCTTGACGAGCGAAGAATTCCTACCATGGTCACGCCCGCTCCTGTGAAGGAGCGTGCATAAGGTTTAAGGTTTAGGGTTCAAGGGATACGGGTTTAAGGGTTCAGGGTTTAAGGTTTAGGGTTAAGGTTTAAGGGTTTAGGGTTTAGGGTTCAAGGTTTAGGTTCTAGGGTTAAGGGTTAAGGGCTTAGGGTTAAGGGTTCAGGATTGACCTAAATTGGTAGTTTCCAAATTCGAGTCCCATGTTGGTACCCCAAAATCTTAGCTGCCGTAATATACTGTCTAACTACTAACAAGGGGGCCGTAACTTTGAGAATACCCGAAATGACTCTATAGGCCTAGCGTAGGAGGCTAGAAATTACCTCCTAAGCCTTAAACCCTAAACCCTAAACCCTCAACTCTAAACCCTAAACCCTAAACCCTGAACCCTAAACCCTAAACCCTGAACCCTAAACCCTAAACCCTGAACCTGGTGGTCCTGGCTTCCTGGCAGACTTTTTGCTACAGGGAACCTCACATGAGCCTGCGAGATGATAATACAAGGTTCTTTGTGCTTTAAGGTTTAAGGTTTAGGGTTTAGGGTTTAGGGTTTTGGTTTAGGGTTTAGGGTTTAGGGTTTAAGGTTTAAGGTTTAGGGTTTAGGGGATTGGGTTTTGGTTTAGGGTTTAGGGTTTAGGGTTTAGGATTTTGGTTTAGGGTTTAGGGGCTTCGGGATAATTTACTCAAGCCCCTGTAGTATGCGAGGATTCCTCAAGCTTGCCCTCCCGGCTTCTTTACAGGGCTTTAGGTTTAGAACCTCCCGTCCCCCTTGCTGTGGAACCAGAAACTTGCAATATGGGTGGTGCCCGAACCCGAAGCTCCTATATATTAGGATTTGGGGTTTAGGGGTCTTGGGGTTTTGGGGATTCAGGGTTTAGGGGTCTTGGGGTTTTGGGGATTTAGGGTTTAGGGGTCTTGGGGTTTGGGGATTTAAGGTTTAGGGGTCTTGGGGTTTGGGGATGTAGGATTTAGGGGTCTTGGGATATTGGAGGTTTTGGGTTTTGGGTTAAGCAATAAGCCCTTCAAAGCCAACGTCCTGCTTCCGTGTTCCGACTTGTTTGGCCTTCGCTTTTAATGTTCACTGCCGATGCGTAGCAATACTCAGCGAGGGTCTTTGAGCATAGCAGCCCTTATGGACAGGGATATGTAGGGATTGCACCGGGGACTATGGGGTTCCTTATTATTTAGGGCGGGGCGTGTTCACTGCTGAAGGGTGGAATTTCATAGCGCTGGCTAGCATCCGAAAGCCCTACACCCTAAACCCGCCACCAGGCAGAGAGACTGGGATTGGGCGGCAGTGATATCTCTACTGCGTGGAAGTGATATCTCGACAGGCTCCACCTCTACAGCAGACTTTTGAAAAACCTTCTGACCCCGAGCAGCCTAGACTAAGAGTGCGCTGTAAGGCACCCTTAGCCCCCTCTGCCCTGATTAGGGTTTAGGGTTTGGAGCTCAGGGTCTCGGGTTTAGGATTTAGAGTTCTGCCTTAGGGTTTGGGCTTAGGGTTCGGGCTGATTTGTAGACTGCTGTTTGGGAGCGCATGGGATTCCATGACACCCCACATCCTGAACCCTCAGCCCTAAACCCCAAGCCCGAAATAGACATATTACCCACATTAGGCCAGCTATTCGGCTTCGAACTAGGGTTGCAAAGAAAGCTATAGGTAGATGCGGAAAACCTTCAACATGAAACCCTTAAGGTCTATACCGTATATCCCAAGCCAAAATCGAAACACCATATCCCACACGCCACAGTTTAAACTAAGTTCCATGCAAACCCCAAACCCTAAGCTCCGTTCCACAACTACCGCGCAAACTTTGAAGCCTAAACTATATAAAATCCCACACTTACCGCAAAACACAAACCCTAAACTAACCTCCACAATTACCTCAACCCCGGAACCCTCAACAAAAATCCACGACTGCCCCAATCCCTGAACCCTAAACGAAATTCCAACCTCCAAGTGAGCCATGGTCTAAACTCTTAGTATCCCCCTTAATAACCCCTATAGTAGTCCCATATATAATCCCCTATATAACCCCCCTTTAAGGAGTTTAGACCATAGCTCCAACTATGCCAGGCGACGGTCCTGAGCCCTACTTGGGGCTGCCCAGGTCGGCGAAGAAGGTAAACAGCCCTCCTTCCAGACCCTAAACCACAGGAAAGCTAGAGTTAACCTCTAGCCACTACAAGGATTACCATAGAGATCCGCCCCCCCCTTAGATCCTTAAACCCCCTTAATGTTGTATGAAACCCTAAACCTTGAACCCTAAACGGCGGTGCAAGGCTGAAGAATTCCCCAACCCTGGCTAGGGCCTTCTGCCGATCCAGAAGCTGCGGGCATGACCGGGCAAGATCCATGCAGCAGTTTAGGGTTTAGGGTTTAGGATTGAGGGTTTAGGATTGAGGGTTTAAGGTTTAGGGTTTGGAGACTTCTGCTCCGAAACTTCCTTAGATGATTCCCCTTAGACCTTCGTCCCCAAACTCTAAACCCTAAAATCACCTAAGTCCCCTAATTAAACCCTAAACCCTAAAATCACCTAAGCCCCCTAAATCTGGAACCCTAAATCGCCTAGGCCCCCTAAACCCTGAACTCTAAAACCACCTAAAACCCAAAATGTACAAGGGCCTCATACAAGGGGCCGTCCATGACCAAGGAATCCATAAAGACGCCTTTGAGGGCCCCCCAATATGATGGTTTCCATAAAGAGGGCCCTGAGATGGAGCCCCACTACAGTCCTTATTATTGGCACACCCAAATTGGTACCCTAAACCTTAAAAACCCTAAACCTAAGATAAACCCTTATCACCCCCCCGCCCCCCCTTAAAGGTTAATACCCGTAATTTTGGGAAAGCCCGCATATGGGATTCCTTAATTTTAGAAGCGCAGCTGCCAAATGACAGCCGCCCGAAAAAACCGCATTCATGCATCAAACCATTCCCCCCCCCATATCATATGCGAACCCCGAAACTGATGGGGCCTCCCTAGACTCTGAAACTTAAACCCTACATCTCAAATGGTAGTTGTTCATCAAAATACCAGTCCCCAAAAAGGCCATAGTGTAGGTTCCCTGTTTGGTTAGGATCCCCTTTTAAGGAAGTGTATTCCCCATGGTCTCTGCTTTACAAGGACCTTTAGAACAACCCCCCAAATGGTTGATACTTTACTCCGTTTAGGACTTCGCATGCGCAGCATAGGCCGCGCAAACCCAACTAGGGTCAGGCCCCCTAAGATGGGGTTGCTGTTAAGGAACTTGAGGAACTTAAATTATGGTTTAGGATTTAGGGTTTCGGGTTTGAAAGACAAGGGAACCCTGTAATTTACTAGGAGGAAGCATGGCAACATGAACTATAGCCTAAAACTCCTTAAAGGTGTATTTAGGGATTATATAGAGGACTACTCTAGGGGTTATCAAGGAGCATACTAGGGGTTGAGACTATGGTTCAAGTGGCAAACACGAGCCTATTTGTCCTACATCCGGGACTTCTCCCGAGGTTCTCATGCTGACTTAAACTGGCTTCAAACCTGCCCGGGAAGGTTAAAGGTTCCCCATTGCAGAAGAGCGGGTGCGGATGAGTTGTTCAAACTTTCTTCAAAAATTCTAGCAAAAAATGCATGAAGCACTTTGGTGCCAGCAACCACAGCAAGCCAAACCGATCCCCAAAAAAATTTGGGATACGATCTCTGCAATACACTCACCTATACCCCAGCTCGAGCTCTTTTATGCCAAGCAGACCCCGAGACAACCCTTCCCCTGAACCGGCATTCCTCCGAATTACTTGGCTTCTCATAGCCTGAGGCAGGTTTGACGACGCTTTATAACTTCAAATTTGAAATCACTCCACATTACTCATATACGAGGAATGCATGAGAATCACGGCATACACCAGGGGGCATCATCTCCAAATTAACTGCCGCCTAAGGTAGAGGCTCAATGCTAGGCAATAAACCCTGAAGCCTCAAGAGCATGATGAATCGAAATTGCGTTCGTCCACCACGCCCTTTCCAGACTCTGACCACAAAAGCCTGTACAGGAACCAACCACCCAATGCTCGAAACTCCAAAGCCAAAACCCAAAACTCAAAAAGCCTGAAGCCAAAACCCTCAACCCCAAACATTTGGCTGGTTCCATCAAAATAGGGGTCTTTTCAAAAAGGCTGTTTGATGAAGGGTTTACGGCATTTGGAATTATATAGCGATGACTCATACAAGGATATGTAGGGATGTAATGGACTTAAAGCAAGCCATAGGCGTCTTTCTTCTTTAAGACTTTTTTAAGGTTTTTGTTTTGGGGCTTAAGAAGAATTATTCTATACTGCGGTCTAAATTCGGGACCCCCAATTTCTGGACATCTCCGACTTTGGAGTCTCAAGTGGGTCGTAATCCCTTCGTACTAACATTAGACGCCGCTGATATTTAGTAAGCCCCGCAAGATATCAAGCCTCTTATAAAGAATATCAAATATTAGCAGTGGGGGGCTGCTTAACTTCCTGAACTCTGCGACCCCAAACCCTGGAACTACGTTGATGGAGGAAATCTTGCACAATTAATAAGTCCCTGAAGTCCTAGAAATTACAGCGGTTTGGGGGCCCTAAGAGGTGCAAAAATTCATCCATCAACAGAACCCTAAACCCTAAGTATGCGCAGCTAGGGCTGAGACGCAGTTGAAGTAAGCCTTGGATTCAGGGCGTAGGGCATTCTTGAACTTCGGCCCTGGTCTTTAAGTTCAGAGTTTAGTTACCATACAAGCCATCGTGTAAACTCCTCACAGGGGAGTATGGTTGAGGCTTGGGGTTTAGGGCTTCGGGAGCTACAGTCCACGCTCCTTTCAGGGGGTTCTATAGGGGGATTTATATTGGGGACGATTGTAAAGGTCATTAAGAGGGATACTAGGAGTTTAGATCATACCCCATATCCTTAACTTACCCGGAGGTTGGTAGGGAATATACAAGGCCCCCGTACGTCCACTCGCCACGGCAGGCTCAGGATTTGGATTTTAGGATTGTTGATTTGGGTTTAGGGTTTAGGGTTTGGATGTGTCCAAAGATTGGGAACCCTTTTTGCAGAGTCTCTGTAAATGATGATAGTATATTGGGGTCTGAGAGGGTGTTGGCCCCCTTTATGGAAATCTCCCACGTGGAAACAGCCACAGCAGCGTTGAGACCCAGAGGAATCTTTGAAACACCCGGAAATGTACAATGGACAGGGATCCATCATCCTAAAAGGGATGGTAATACCACTGATGAAGGTGCCTGTCAGAGTAACAGTTTAGTTATAATCCTGATATTGCCAGTCTTAGTAATAGTAAAGGATTCTGAAAGCCCATCTGAAAAGCATCGTTCAGACCTGATGAAAGGTAACGATTCGTAGAATCAAACATACTCTCCAGATACCCTGAACTCTAACGACCCCAATGACAACACCCCATCCTGAGCGGTTCCTACAAAACCCTCTCAAACGAGAGCGCCCCAAGATACGAGCCAACAGGACTGTTGAGCAAATCCACTTCATGGATCTTCTTGTTGCCGCTGAGAAGCTGTGCATGACACTGGTATACTGTAGTACAAGAATTCACTTGGTACGAGGTGCATAGGGTCATGCAAGATTCTAAGTATGAACCCTAAAGCCTAAACGCTAAACCATCGTGTTGGTGGTCTGGATGACTCAGTTTCTGGACCTCCAGCCTTAGACTCTTCGCCCCCATCCTGAGCTTATGGATTCTCCTACAGCCCCCCCGCTTATCCTCGCGTAATCTAAGGGTAAGCATGAAGGCCAATTGCAACTATGTAAGGTCATAGTGCAAAGCGGGGCGGTGGTTAGGAGAACCCAAAAGAAGCACTGAACCATTGGCCTTTAGATGGCGAGGTTGAGGAAAATTGGTGCCATTTTGAGGAGGATCCGAAATTTTGGGGCCGTATTGTCACCATGAAGACTCTATAGTTTTGACAACATGCCATATTACCAAAATAGAACCGAGATGATGTGTCCCACTTAGTGGACAACAAATATGCACAAATTCACCTGTTTTTCAGGGAACCCTTTTACACTTACCAAACCAAAACAAAAACAGCTACAACCTTAACCCGAACCCATACACTGAAAGACCAAAATCCCACGTGGGAGTTGCTCGGAATGGGGGGGCGGGGGGACCTCTAAGGGTGATACCAGGGGATCGAAAAAAATTGGTAGTTCCCAAAATTAGGGTCCCACTTCAGTACCCCTAGATATTGGGTGCCGTAATATAATCTATAGCCAACAGGGGCCCATTTTTTAGAGAACAACCCAAACGTCGAATGTGATGTTGAGGTCTACTTGGCAGACCTGATATCATACTTCCACCATGAAGGACCATAACCCTGAGGGTCCAAGGCCCCAAATAATGGGGTTTTAGGTCCCAAAAACTATAATATTCATGGTATTGGGGAACTAAAGCCCTATCATTTGGGTCCTTGGACCCTTAAGGTAATGTTCGGCCTCCCTGTAAACCACCTTTGAAGCCCACTTTCCGTTTCGTTTTCCATTCGCTTCTCCGTCGTTGGTGCTTGTCGAGGTCCCTGAACCCCAAAAAAAACAACACATCCCCCCATCATCCTGTTTGAAACGGACACTACATACTGTCGTTCAGGCCCCTGTAGCAGCATCATCATTATTGAGTCACCTACATAGTGCCGACTACGACGGTCCTCGTCGAGGACTATCTGAATCTCGAAGGGGGGAATGTAGGCTTGAGGGTTTAACCCCTACTCCGCACTACCCGCCTAGGCTCCCCCTCAACTAGCCGTATTTACCCTGAATAAACCCAATTAAGGGAGAACTGGCCGGGGGTGGTGGGCGGACCCAGGAACTGAACGGTTTAGAGCATCCTCATGTGCCCCCAAAGCTGCTAACATGAAATCCAACAAAAAAACCTTCAGTGACTGAGAAGGGGTCTACATGCGGCTCCATGTTAGGCAGGGGATGGCAAAAAGCCTAGAAAAGCCTGCAGAACCAATAGGGCTGTTTTGCACAACTCCCATATGGGCTTGAGTCTAACCTCCTAGTATCCCCCTTAATAACCCGATAATAGTCCCCTATATAATGCCATGTAAAACCCCCTTTAAGGAGTTTAGATTGTAAACCCTAAACCCTAAACCTTAAACCCTAAACCCTAAACCCTAATACCTTATATATTGCACCCCAGGGGCTTGCCAAATGGCGGCATTGTTGGCTTCCTTGATGCATGGGAAGACCTTGCCAGGCATCTAGGGTCAGGGCTCGCCAGGGTTCAGAGTTGTTAGGTTTAGGGGACCCTAAACCCTAAACCCTACACCCTATATGGCTTTAGGGCTTAGGGCTCGCTAGGGTTCAGAGTTGTGGGCTTTGGGTTTGGGATTTTTGGGGTCTAGGATGCAGGCATTCGCTGCTTTAGATCTGAAAGTCCGCGCCTTTTGGCGGGAACAAGGGCAGATTTCGCATGGCACGGGCAACGCAACATAGCCAGTCAAAGGTTTCAGGGTAGCCCACGTAAGGTTGTATCAGTGAAAGGTCCCCCCCTGTGGCCCCAATGAGTAAGTCCGGCGCATATAAGGTTTAGGGTGTAGGGCATATTTATAGTCCCCCTCAAGTAGATAGAATATGGCTTTGGGTATATTATAGTAAGATCCCCATATATCCCAGATTCTATCTACCTAAGGGGACTATAACCCCTAAGCTCTAAACCCTAAACAGTAGTTTCCATTTTTCCATTTTCCCTATATACTATCCACGTAAGGGGGACTGTACATGTGTGCATGAACCATCATAGTCCCTTAGGCCTTAGGGTTCACGAAAAGGATCCTTGCAACCCTGTGGTTGCAACCCCAAGAGCTGCCAAATCGTAAAGCCTCAACCGTTTAGGGATTAGGGATTAGGGTTAAACTCTAAACCCTAACCCTTAGATCCTACATAGGGACCCGCACCAAACTAGGATTGAACCCCAGAAGAGGTTCTACAAAGTCCTCTTTGTACAAGGCTAGATGATCCTCCCCTTACGTGAGGAGTGATTACAACGTTATAGGGTTTAGGGTTAAGCGTTTTAAGCTCAGGAGCCTAAGCTCCAGATGCTTCAGATCTAAGCCCTACGCCCTTGCGTAATGCCAAGATTCCCCAATGCACTTGGCAACACCAAAGAAGTTGCCCCTAAACTCTGAACCCTAAACCTTATAGACCCCTGACTGCATTTGATTCTCTTCTGTTGCACACCTTAGCCCTCAAACCTTCAGGTCCCTAAACCCCAAACCCTGACCGGAAACCCCAAACCCCTGAAACCCAAACAGGTGCCTGAATCTGGCCCCTGCAATGGAATTTGAGGTTGCGGAGGGCGTTCAAGATCTCCCGCCTCGGCGAAGCTGGGTACAGTAAAACGCGGAGGAGAGTTTAGAGTTGAGTGTTTAGGGTCTAAGGTTTAAGGTATAGGGTTTAGGCTTAGGGTGGAGATTTAGGGTTTAGGGTCGAGGGTAGAGGGTTTAGGGTGTAGGGCTTAGTTAATCACACTTATAGGGGCTGTGCAGAGTTTAGCCTTGCGAGATATTACCCCAAGAACGGAGAATCAAATGGAAAGGACATTGGAAGATGAAATGAAGTCTGGGTTTACATAGATCATAATCTAAATTCATTACAGCGGATTACATAGGGGAGTATACTACGGCTCATTAAGGGGGAAACTAGGAGTGTAGACTATAGCTCATATGAGAATGGGTGGTTTGTTTGATTATGGACTGCAGTGCCGAAATAATGTCCTATGCAGTTTGAGGTCTATCCAAGAGAATACCCTACGCCAACAACGCAAGGAAAATCATGAATCTTTAGGCGTCTAAGTTATGTGGTTGATCGTTTACCCCTAAAAAAGAGCCACACCAGCATTGATACTGTGCTATCTATCTAGTAGTTTCCTAAATAGTGGGACCCCGATATAGACCCCAACATACTATGATGCTTATTCTTAGGACCCCCAAATGGTACCCTTAATTTGGGCAAACCGCTGTTAACTAAAGATCTGCTAGTAGGCAGCAGCCTTCTTCTTGGCAAGGCAAGGGGTTGCCATAGCAGCGTGTTACAACTAACCTAACTTGGTTGAAGGGAAGATGGCCAATTGCTCGAATAGGGATCCCTTTTAGAACCCTTGATTGAGCTTGCCAGCAGCTTTCAGATCTAATCCTTTCTGTGTCTGGGATCCTGGATAACTACAACACAGGCCCCTAAACGCTTTGGGGCACAGTTAAGGTGAGTTCGCATTTGGGGCCTGAATGAAAAGCCTGCCCTTGTTAACATGAACCAACATGGTACTTGGAGGGTCAGGGGACTTAGTAAGTAGGTTAATAACCCTTAAAACCGGTCTAGTAACACTAGTTATCCCCCTTATTAACCTACTTACTAAGTCCCTCTGACCCTCCAAGTAAAGAATTGCTGCCTGTTCAGGTTCCTACCCGGAGGTTTGGGTTTAGGGTTTAGGGTTTGGGGTTTAGGGTTTAAAAACTGACTAGCTACACTACACCCCTAACTAGCTTTGTGAAGCCAGTATATATCTCTGCTTCTTCCCGTGTAATCCAATGTACTCTATAAACCAGGCATATAGAGTATATACCCCAACGGAAAATCCTAAACAATGAATCCTAAGCCCTAAACCCCCAGCCTAAAACCTAGACCCTAGTCTCTCTAAACTCCAACCCCTGAACCTTAAACCCTTAACCCTAAAACCCTAAAACCTAGACCCTAAAGCCCTAAACCCAAAAATAAACTAAAACCCTAAACCCATTCACCTCCGCTTCTTTTTCACCTCGCAGCGCGCCATCCTCGCTGCTCACACTCAAGGCGGGGTAATCCTCCCGAGCCTGCGAAGGCTCCGAAAAGGTTTAGGGTTTAGGGTTTTAGGGTTTAGGGTTTAGGGGTTAGGGTTCAGGGAGTAGAGTTCACTCGTTAAGGGTTCAGGACTCAGGTGGGGAGGGCCAGGGGGACCTAATAAGTAGGCTGGTACTGCACACAACTGGGACTATTACATGGCTTCTAGGTGATACAAGTATACGTACTAAGTGCGTTGACCCTCCAAGTATAGGAATACGGTCAAAAATCTACACAGTGAAATTCTTTAGCGTGCTTTTTTGTGTATATATATATAGTAGGAACTAATATCTTCAAAAGATTGTCAACAAGGGTTGCTAAAACCACCGGCCCTGCCTAATAGTGGCGGCGGCAGCAGCAGCAAGATGGGGAAGTAACAGCAATAGCGATAATCATAGTGATGGTAACAACAAGATTGACAACAAGAGTGATAGTAACCGTAATATGGAATTCTTCAGAGTGGGCTATGTCCTCGAACCCATGGGGTCTTGGAGGGTTTGTCTTATTTGGAGGAGCCGTGTAGTCTTCCCGAACTAATACAGGGTTAAGACCCCTAAATGTAAAAACCACCCAGCAAAGACGCGCGAACGGTGCGCCTCGGCGGTGCCGCAAACCTATCGGAAGTTCTGCGAACATTGACAGTGCGAGGGCTTGCTCCTGGGAGTTGTGAATGGGTTGTCCTAAACAGCTCGCCTATACTATCCCCTCTGTTGCCACTTTAGTTAGCTGTATTTAACCCTTTGGGGGGGGGGGGGTTGGGGGGGCGGGGGGTAGCTTGCAGGCTTTACGAACTTGCGACTTTCTCAACACAGCCGACGTGC
>CAJNIZ010029280.1:34012-45606 GCA_905231905.1 Symbiodinium pilosum | reverse complement strand
TGTCCCCAACATATGGTAGTTTCCCAAAATTAGGGTACCCCAACTTATACCCCAATATACTATAGTCCTTATTATAAAGATCCCCCAAAATGGTACCCCTAGTTTTGGGAAACCCCCATATTACGGTAGCTCCTACTGAGAGCACGGACGCAAGGCCCAGAGGAACCTGCAAACTATGCAGGAGCACTATGTGGGAGTTTCCCAGAATTAGGGGTACCTTTTTGGGGTCCCTATAATAAGGACTATAGTATTTGGTTTAGGGTTTTTTGGGGTTTTGGGTTTTTTGGGGTCTATATTGGGGTCCCCCTATTTTGGGAAACTACCATTTTGTTTAAGTTAGCAGCTGCATTGTTCACTGGTGATTCGATAGTGCTCAAGGAAGTACTCGGCGAGTGGATCCATCCCCACAGAAAATCTGACAATTCCCTAAACCCTGAAACCCGATGGTACCTATTACCCATACTCACTCCACCACCGTGCCCTAAACATCAGCGAGACCAACTACTTGGAGGTTCAAGGGCAGTATCAAGCAGGGGTATGCATGTCCCCTTGCAAGAACTTGCCTTTTCCAGCCCAAGCTTGTTTTATGGTTTAAGGTTTGGGGATGCGGAAGCTAGGACCCCAAAGAGGAAAAGGAGGCTTACTGGGAAACCGAGAGAACTATTATCCTAAGCATTTAAAGGGTCGATAGGATTGCTGCAGGGATTGGGGTCTAGGGTGTTAGGGGTTTGGGGCATTGGGTTATACATGTGTCCGGGCTGTGCGTTCTCACTCCCAGTTTAACCGCGAACCCTTAACCAGCATCCGCGTAGCTAGGGTAGTTCTTGCACAGACGGCATCATTGCACCCTACAGCTGCCGGATCACTACCCTAATGAGTTTGGGAAAGACGTGACCGTGACACTGTGCCATGCGTAAGTGAGTAAGGTAGGGTATAGCGTTTTACTGTTTGCAAGGACCAGTGATCTTTTCCTGGGGGAGTCCCCAACTGGCTGGGCCTTACTTGGCTCTTTCAATTCATCTGTATCAAATAAGACCCCTACCCGCCCAATGAAAGATTCTCGTAATCGTGAACATCAAAAATGGGGAGCCCTACAAGGGGCGAATTTCAGAAGAAATCACACTGATCTCCTGTAACCTGGAAAGACAAACGCTTCCTCCCTTGAATTTGGAAAGTTAAAAGGGCCAAGGACCCCCAAAAAGAGGATGAGCTTACTGGGAACCCCAAACCCCAACATCCCAAGACCCTAAACCCTAAACCCCTAAACCCTAAACCCGTGATTTTGCATCCTGCTCACCAGCACCAGGTCGTTGAACTTGAAACAGCTCATGTTTCGGCTTGCCTCGGATTTGATAATGATATACTGAAATCTCCTATGATGGTACAAACAGCCCTAAACCCTAAACCCCACTATACTTGTACTATTACGTTTTAGGCCTTAGGTGGAGCTGCGGCTTAGTTGGGATAATGAGGAGCTTGTCACCCCAGGATTGAGGCGTTTTTTTTGTGAGCCTTGAGAAAGCTGGACCCCGTTACTTAGGTGAACCCTAAATCCTGAACCCTAGATATCCCCTATAAAGCCCCTCCAAGGGAGCATAACATTGGTACTTATTTGGGCCCCTACATTGCAGAGATCCCAATTTTAAGAGACATGCACGTAGTGGTCCGGAGTTGATGCCGGGAGTGTTGTAGTTGGGGATATATGGCGGTTGCTGGCTGTTAAAAATTCTGAGGTTGTAGTCCTTCTTAGATAGACATGAAGTAGATAGAAGATGGGCTGAATGGGGATCTTATAATGATGTTGGTAATTTCCATACTCTAGCTACTTGAGGGGGACTATAAGCCCTAAAGACTAAACCCCAGGGTTTAAGCTCTGGGGGCCCTTTATGGGCACCCCAAATGGGTTTAGGGTTTATAGGGTTTAGGGTTTAGGGGTTTAGGGCTTTAGGGTTCAGGGTTTAGGGTATTATAGTCATTCATAGAAAAAACATCATCCTAGACCCTGAGCTCTAAACCACTCTTTTGAATTTTGGCCAACCTATGACTCGACCCTGAGAAGTTATGGAGGGTTACATGGAAAATGAGTTCGAAACTGGGCTTGTGTAGGGGTTCCTAGTATTTCTAGTATATCTAGCTTATCCTGTAACGAAGGTAACAGATACCAAACTGTTGGGTACGAAGCCCCCTTTTTTGAGGAACACTGGTTGCCTCAGGTATACCCCAAACCCTGAACCCATTCTATCGCTACATATTTAGGTAACCCCTATTTGGCCCCTAGACCCGAATGACACCCTACACCTTATTCCCGTGACTGACTGAGAGAAGTTGCGACCCTAAACCCCAAACCCTTTCAGCCTTAGATCCTGGCTCTCTTTGGGGACCTGTTTAGACTCTACACGGGTTGGGGCTTAGGGTCGCGGGCTTAAAGCTTGAAAAATCAAAAATGTCATGTGAGGTGGACATTTTGCATTTGAGCACCTTTTGGCACTGCACGTTTCAACGAGAAAGCTTCCTTCTAAGGCCCTCATCTGCTTTGGTTTGGGGCCTGGTCTCCGCCCGCGAAAGAAACGGGGAAACAGCATGAAAAGGCTGAAGAAGTGTTACAAGACTTGACCATGACCTGTCAAGTTAAGTTCCTACTTCCGAACCTCAACCCTAGCCAGAAAACAGAAAACCAAGGCCCCCTTTTCCAGCCTGCCTGAAACCTAGCCTGCCTGAACACTGGGGAATATGCCTTACATTCCACTAGGACCCTTAATATGCTTTAGGGCGTATTCCTTAATGAAACTATATTGGGCTCCCTGGGGAACGCTTCCTTTTGCAAGGGTCGAAGAATGATGTCCGCTGCAGCGTACATCGCCTTCTCCCTCAGCTTTCCTGTCGACGGAACTCCTGCCCAGGCGGCCGTCATCGGCAAGGTAGGTTTGGGAAGGGTTTGTGGTTTGGGGATTAGGGTTTAGGGTTTGGGGATTTGGGGTTTAGGCTTTAGGCCCTACAAAAATTGAATTCTGGCTTGAAAGGAATTTTAAACTGTGCAGTGACAAAAGCCTAAACTAGTTTCAAATCTACCCCCTGGAGTGTTCAGGCTCAAGGTTCCCGGCGCTCAGCCTCTGCGGTTCCATTGCTTCTGGCATTACCCCTAAACCCTAAACCCTAAACCCACTCGCATTGCGCACACCCATCCTCGGGTTTTCTGACAGCTGCAATACTGCGTAAGAGCCCGGTCACATGGGTAGTTCCCAAAGCCAGGGTCCCTTCTCAGTACAAATATTAAGTGCCGGACGTTATAAAACCTATAACGAAAAGCATAATTTTGAGAACAACCCACATTCAGCATGCAGGTTTAAGCATGAGTTCAGGATGTTGGGACTATCCGGTAATTAGAAAGACATGAAAACCGAAGGCGGCGATCTAAAGACACCTTCCTGCTATACTTTAAAAACGAGGCACAGCGCGCCATGATGTTAAGCCTTGGCAAATGCATTATGAGCATGTCTCCATGGGTTAAGAAATTGATGAGAGAAGTCCCGACCGCGCGAAACCCTCAGTGATGGCTGCAGTGCTTGCTTGTGTCTCTCATATGGCGGTTTTTGTGAAGAGGGGCGCCAACATAGACCAACAGACTACTATGGTCTTAAGGTCCAAGGACCCAAATAAAAGGGTTCTAGGGCCCAAATAATATAATATATTGATGGTATGGGGGGACCTATATACCCCTAAATCCCCCACTTACTAAGTCCCCCTGACTCCCTAGCCCTAAGCCCTAAACCTTACGAAGCCTCCCCCACTATCCCCCCAAGTAGCCCTTTATGCTCTGACCTGCCGCCTCAACCGCAGCCAAGGTTAAGGTCGCCCCAAGCAGCCCCACGTCCTGGTTTAGGGTTTAGGGTTTAGGGTTTAGGGAGGAATTAGGTTTAGAGTTTCGGGCTTAAAGCTTGCGAGGGTTTAGGGCGATTTGGGGTTTATTAGATTTAGGGCATGAAAATTACGGTTTCCATCCTTCTTCGTGGAGGCCACAGTACAGTTTGTAGGGAGATGCCTCCCATAGCACACCATGATGTCAGCCCCATACACCCCAACGTGGAGGTTCATGTGCATATGACTCTTTGTGTAACCCACATATGGCCACGCAACCGGGGCGTGCAAGCCCAGTTCTATGTAGCACCCATGAACCTGGACAGTTTCCAAGGTACGCCTATTTTCTACCTTCCAAGGCCCGGAAAATGATAACCTACTTTTGAAATCATATGAACTACAGTCTAAACTCCTTGAAGGGGGTTATATAGGGGATTGTATAGGGGACTATATAGGGGACTACTACAAGGATTATTTAGGGGGATACCAGGAGTTTAGACAGTAGCTCATATGGACCCCACAAGGTTACAGCCTACCTGCGTAGCAACAAAGTTGGGGAAATACTGTTGATGGACAAAGCAGTGTGTCACCCGCTTGCCGACGCAAGTCTACACTACGTTGGTGGCAACGAACCCTAAACCCAAAGCGTTAAACCTTCAAACTCACCCCCTGGGCCTTTAATCCTACAATCTAAATCCTAAACGATACACCTAGACATTAAACCCTTCATCTTATACCCTCCGTCCTAAACACGAAACCTTAAGCCCTCCTCCCTAAACCTTAAGGCCTTTTGCCGAAACCTTAAAACTTAGACCCTACACCCCAAACCCTATAATATAGTAGTTTCCACTTCATTTCCATTATCCTTATAGCCTTATGATGTACCCCATTACAATATAGTAGTTTCCATCTTATTTTCCAATATCCCAACATAAAACTTGGGTCTCCTCAACTAAACGCCTACATTTCCTGCTATATCCCCTAAGTCATTCTTACTTTAACCCTGCATATCCCCCAGGACCCGTTGCTCCCTGCTTGCATCCCTACATAGCCCACCCTAGAAATCCCTGTATCTTGCTATCTCCATCCTTTGAAACTGACCATGCTATGTATGCAAAGTCAGGCCCAGGATGATTCTCCATATTTGGGGTGCGTCGGTTGCGGTCATTACACCCTGTCCTGCATTCAAACCACAAAACACTTGAAGAAACAATAACCCAAACCCTGAACCCTACACCCCAAGCCCCTTCATATCCCAACTAACATTATGAAACTCTAGCTCATAAAATCCACTCCCCTATTTTATAAACCACCCACCCATCAAATATCAGATTTCCCCATTGTGTTATGCTACCATATATTGGCAACTTTGAATTAGGGAGGTGAGGGGTTTTCGTATTGGGGGAGGGGATGATTAATCCCTCTAGAGTTCGGAGGGACAACGGTTAAACTCAAAGCATGATAATGCTCTAGCTCAAATAGCACCTTTCACGAACCAACCCTAAACCTTAAGAATCTTGTTGAGCTATAGGCTAGACTCCTAGTATCCCCCTTAATATAGTCCCCTCTATAATTCCCCTACATATCCACCCTTTAAAGAGTTCAGACCCTCAAGCCTAAACCCTATAACCCTATATACTCCCCTATATAATCCCCCTATATAAGCACCCTTTAAGGAGTTTAGACTATAGCTCAGTTGTAGCAGGGAGGGGGCCTCAGTCACAAGCAGGGCCTCTCTCCAGCGAAGAACCTGGGGCTTGTCTTATGGGTGCTGTTTAGGGTTTAGGAGGGTTGGGGGACTAATGTGGCGCAGATTTAAGCTTCATAGGGTTTGGGGTTTAGAATTTATGGTAGGGTTTGGGGATGAAAGTTTAGAGTTGGGGGTTGGAGTCCAGGGTAGGCATACTACGAAACACTAGTAATGTGCGTGAGAGGAGTACAAGAGATAATAGGATGTTGCCTGGTTGTAACTTGACTTAAGCTGGCTGGGGTATCTTTGATGCTTGTCCATGGGGGAAAGCAATAGGAAATAACTTCAATACTCTCAAAAGGCTGGGGGTTTAGGGTTTACTTACAGCTCCTTACATGTCCACTTGCCCCAAGATCGCAGGAGCAACACGTTAGCCCACCTGCTCGGGCGGTGCAACAAGGCGCTTTCTCATCTGGGTCGTTCCTCACCCGGGACAAAGCGCCGGATGTGATGTGGCAAATCGGACAGTGATCTTCGGAGGTGCTCCCGACGGCATCATTCAGTGAACAACAGGGGAACGGTTAGGACCATTTGAGCCATTGTCTAAACTCCTAGTATCCCCCTTGATAAGCCCTATAGTAGTCCCCTATATAATCCCCTATATAACCCCCCTTTAAGGAGTTTAGAATGTAGCTCATTTTTTGTTATGCACCTGGACTTTGGGATGATATGAAAAGTAGGGACTGCCAAAAGTTCTGGGGCCAGACCTAGAAAAGGGGTGATTGATGCTCGGACCACTTTAGGGGACAGAAGAAGGCCATTACAAGCATCCACTCCCCCACTCCACCTTGAGCACCAGTAAGCGTCAGCAGATCCCAGTTGTCCAGCGTAAGCTTTTGCGAGGTTAACTTTTTTTGTTGATGTTGCAAGCATCTTGGGCTTTATTTGAGGACTGCCAAGTGGACCATCTAGCTGGCAAACTGTATAAACAACTCCAAAATCTGACAACCAGCTATCCTCAGATTGTTATTTTTTGGGTGAGGGCAGGTAAGGCATTATGTTGAGCCATCCTCTAGGGAAGAGGCTACCCAGTTGGTTTACATTGAGGCTTCCTGAAAAAACCTTAGAGGCTACCCACTGGATAGGTTTGGGGCCATTGGCTATGAGGTAACAAATTCCCAAACCCTAAACTGCGCTTCCTGGGGCATCCTTTTCGAGTAGGGGCCTTGTTGCTGAACATGAATTTAGGCTTAGGGTTCAGGGTTAAGGGATAAACAGTCAAGCCCCATGCTGTGCACATTTCCATATCTAAGACTGGTTCAGCATGCTCCAAACCCATACCCCTTCACCTTTTTCGGCCCGCAAAATGAGAATACGAGGGGGAGTTCAATTTGGCATACCCCTTACATCTCGTAGGGGCATGCTTGGACACAGTTGCCTATTGAGAATATATTCGTGACTATACTAAACTACCAGGAAAACCGAGTTGCCCCTTGCTAAACCTAATATTGACAGTACCTCACATATGCCAAATAGTCATTGGTTCGGGCAGCTAGGATGCAGCTTGAAGTGTAATTAGACTCTCCTACCACACCCACACACTAATACCTGATCAACCCTTAACCCTAAACCCTAAGGCAAGAAGCCTCTATGGCTTTGCTGCTGGGTCTTTGGACATAGGTACGTGCTTGCATGCCCTCAGCGCTGGAGAAATGCAGATGTCAGAACTGCGCATGCTAAGGTTGTAGCAAGGACAAGATCACTAGGGTTTAGGATTTGGGGCTATTTCTTCTAGTGCCGCTGCTGCTAATATCAGTGGGCTTGCTACTATTGTCGCAACACTACAGCTGTTCTCAAGATAGATTCATAGTCAATCCTGCGGGGATACGACATTTTGGGAAGCTGTTCCGAATTGGTAGTACAGCACCATCCCTAAATCCTAAACCCAAAGGCTTATCTGCACCTTCCGGAGGTTCCGGGAATCTACCGTAGTTTAGCACTGGAGCCGCTTGCAGCAAGAAACTCTTGCACAGGCTGCCGCCAGCGCAGTGAAGCTGATGGCGTCGCAGCCCATCGCAGAGCCTTTTCACACACTAAGAGCTTGCATGGCTTACAGCTTGTCCTTTCGAGAAGCCTGGGCCGTCTAAGGAACTCCTGCGGAAGTAAATCTCTCTTCCCCAAGAACCAGGGCCAAAAAAGTTAAAACCTTAATATAAAGACCAAATAAGGAAGGCCTAAAAGTTTGAAGTTCTTCCATTGGCTAAGTAAGTGGCTGTTTTTGAAGAATTGGGAGGATCCGTGCCCAACGGCACAGGCTACGTAGAATCTTTGCAGTCAGGCAGGGAAAGTTCCCGATCTCAACAATTCAGGCACGCAGGGGTCCTTACGAAATAGGTCCCGCAGCCGCGGTATAGGCTGGCTGGAAGAAAGCCCTAAACCCCTAAACCCTAAACCCCTAAACTTTAAATCCTAACCCTAAACCCTAAACCCCTAAACCCTAAATCCTAGACCCTAAACCCTAAATAGAGGAGGGGTGGCCTTGTTTTCGTGGTTCCAGGGACTCTCCTCGTCTCATCCCTCAGGTGAGAGCAACCGGACATGGGGAGTCAACCTGGCTTCCGCCTCACATGAGCTAGGGTTTAGGGTTAAGGGTTTAGGGTTTAATGTAGACCGATGATTAATAACCCCCTAATTTTAAGGGCCCTAATAAGGATATTACCCCCAACAATGGACGATCAAGTGGAAAAGAAATGAAATGAAAACTGAGAGTGCACGGGGCATATGGGAAGTAGTATTTCCCGAACAAGTAATGGACTTGGGGTGCTTATTAGGGAATACATTCGGGACTGTACCCAACAGCAAAAATGTGAACCACATGTCCACCCTCGTTTGGGTTGAGGGTTTACGGTCGCACAAGGGATCCGTTTTCCAGTCATGCTTGCTGGCCATATAGACTGCCGTTTCTAAATTAAACGCCTGCTTAAGGACTGGAAAATATAGGTTGCAAGGCACAAGGGTTGCCCTTACGCACGCCAAGAAGTTGAAAGGGTGCCTGACTCTGATCCGGCAAAGTCCACTCCAACACCCTCAACCATGTTTAATTCCCCCGCAAATTCTCCTTTGATTGGCCCTAATTGGCCCTCAAAAGCCCTAAGTAAGGAGAAGCCCATGACGTTTAGGGGCCATGAGGCTAAGGCCTAAACCCTAGAACCCCCCCCCATGAGGCTATGCTCTAAACCCTGAAAACCCTCCCCCCACCTCGCAGCAGACTCAACACCATCTCCCACTCACTCGCCTGCTCTCTTTAGGGTGCTCAGGAGGGATGATTCGGGAGTATATTGGGGCTTAAGGTTTGAGGTTTAGGGTTGAGATCTACGGATCAAGGTTCAGTCCTTAGGGTGTAGGGACTAAGGTTTGGGGAGCAGGGAGGTTTCAGGTTTTGGGATCTACGGATAAAGATGAATAGGGACTAAGTTCTGGGGATCGGGGATGAAGGTTTAGGGTTTAGGGCCAGAGGCTTAAGACAGACGTGTGCTAGAACAAAGCCAACCTCGGGCAGAAATGCGGAATGCAAAGAAAGCCTCGAAAGAATGCTGAACATCCTGGTAAGATCCTGACAAAACATGCCACAGCCGGCCTGCATTTCCTCGGTGAATACCCTAAAGTCATGTGGATCCTGGCAATAGGTTGCCTTCCTCAATTGACTGGTGCTGGGCCTTCTGGGTCCTGTGCCTAGACTTCTGCAAGATTTAGGACCCTTGCACCCAAAAATGTCCCCACCAAGGCTTTGTATACCCCTATAACCTAAACCCTAACCAGTACGTAGTCCCCCGTCCATCCCCCACTCCCCTGAAGAGGGCCTTCAAACGATTTACCATACCCCTGGTTCAGGGTTTAGGGGTTTTGGTTCTGGGGCCTAGTGCATAGCAGGCTGCCCTGGATCTCAAACCCTCTACACCCTAAGCCAACCACCCAAACCCTAAATCCTACCTGACTCTATGTATCCCTACGAACCTGTTTATATGACCCATTTATTAAGAACAGGATGCTGCTAACCCTGGCCTGGAAGTTCACGACCCCATTTTAACCATATGATAATGATGGGGGTTGGGGTCAACAAAAATCCCGTAATATGCGCATATGTGTGTACTCCTTACTACGACCCCTATATCCCCCGCGCATATCCTTCTCGCAGGAGCTGCAGGCACTGTTGAGGCCCACGAGGCCGCAAAGGCCCTGCCCGAAGGCCTCCTAGTTTCAAGAACTAGGTGGGTTTTAGGTGGGTTTAGGGTTTAGGGCTTAAGATTTACCATTTAGAGTTTAGGGTTTGGGATTCAGGGCTTAGGGTCTAGGATTTAAGGTTCAGGATTTAGGGTTTAGAGTTTAGGATTTAGGGTTCAGGATTTAGGGTTTAAGGTAGTTTTTTTGGAACTGCCCCCGCGGTAACATCAAGGGCTTCGTATGTTCATATAACAGAATTATCCATCTGCCAGTGGGTGGGGGTGCATCCAAAATAGGTAGATTACGAAACGCTGGTGCTAAGGTATAGTAGTCATTGTAAGAAGCCCTAGACTCTGATCCCCAAACCCTGAACCCTAAACCCTAATCCCTGAACCCTAAACCCCTACACCGCGTGGCTGGAGGGCGTTACCTCATGAACAACTCCTTCATGAATGAAAATACCCTCAACCCGAAATTGAGGGTACCTTTTTGAGGGTCCTTATACTAGTATATCGGGGGCTATACTGCAGCCCACTATTATTTAATATACCCTCAGTCCTATAATGAATCCTGGTCTCATTTAGAGTAACTGGAGGTTCAGGGTAATTATAACCAGATTATACCTCCCAGTTCTAAGCCCCTTAAGTCCCCTTCTCTGGCTATACCTGTGTTCTAAGTGCCAGTAAAAAAACTGGGTTATAACTACCCCGAACATCCAAGGAGGGTAGACTGCTCCTGGGGTTGAGAGGCTTCACGAACAACTCGAAAACTTCTGAAACCCGGACATTCTTATGAGACCCCTGGCGAGCATAGGGAGTTCGGCAACCCCAACTCAAGACCTGAGACCCTTAACCCTATAGTCCCCCTTAAGTAGATAGAATATGGGGTGTATAAGGATCTTATTCTGATATACCCAAAGCCATATTCTAAGGAGGACTATAACCTAGACCCGGGGGACATAGTAAGTAGGTTAATAAGGGGGATAACTAGGGTAACATGGGTTATAGGTGTTATTACCCTACTTACTACCCTCCAAGTAGACCCTGGAAGTATCATAGGAATGTCATCGATCTCCCATTCTGCGCGTCCTTCTTATAGGGAGCGCGAAAAAACAGGATCCCAATTTCGGCTTTCGGGAATCCTAAGCCATGTATCTCAACGTTTACGTCCCTGCATATATCCTTATGTATCCCAAAAGGCCTCCATGCAAGGGGACACTGAGACCCCAAAACCCTAAGTCATCCGCAACCCTAAACTTCAAGCCCTAAGCCTAAATCCCCCTTAAAGCCGGATTTAGGGTTTAGGGTGTAGGGGTTAGGGTTATTCTAAAACGCTAAACCCTAGCGCCGCTGAGCCACATGGAAGATCTGCATCGCCTGCCACCAGCGCGAGGAAGTTTCCAAAGAGCCTGGCCAAGGGCTCTGAGGGTAAGGTGCATGAAGGGTTTAGGGTTTAGGGTTTGGGCTTAGGGTTTAGGGCGTTCGGAAGTTTAGTTTAGGGTTTAGGGTTCAGGCTTTACGTAGAGTAGTCCCTGTACCCACAAATGAAGGCTTTGTACCTAAAATATTCTTACCTTTACCATCTTGTAGGGGTCTAGGTTACTCTAGGTTAGGGTGAGTAACTGTTACCACAAGGGGTTATAGGAGCTATAAGAACCCCCTTAATAAGGCCCCTTTAAGGACAGTCACTGGGAAGGGGAATGACCCAGCCTAAGCCCTAAACCGAAAACAAAAAGCCAAGATGCCGAGGAGTGCATGGTAGGTTCCTGCAGTGGCGCCTGCCATCCTGCATGGACACTTAGCAGACGGTTAAGGGTTTAGGGTGTAGG
>CAJNIZ010029280.1:0-33912 GCA_905231905.1 Symbiodinium pilosum | reverse complement strand
CATGACTGCTCAAGAAGGATAGCTTTTAGCAGGACCCCTATATAGTCCCAATACTATAATCCTTATTATGGGGACCCCAATGGTACCCCTAATTTTAGGAAACCCCCATATACGCGTAGCACCTCCCTGTGGAACGGGCTCGGCAGCCAGGGAGCGCCCAATCCCTGGGTTCAAGGGTTTAGGGTTTAGGGTTTAAGGTTTAAGGAAGCAGGTTTGACTTCGCCAGTCCCTCTCAGGGATGCACAACACCCAATGGGGTTGCCTCATCTTCAGGGCACAGACTTGACCAGGGTGACGCAGGCGAACTGCCTTTACCACTTCGTTTGCCGCCTAGTGCGTTTGGCAAAATCACTCAAAATTCCAATCTCTATCGAAAATCTCGGCAACAGCTCGATGTGGTACCTTCCACCATTCCTCCAGCTCTTCAACGAGATGGCGGGGGAGTCAGTGTACTTCCATGCGCGGCGGGACCAAGCACAAACTCACATGTCTCTGGTGCACTGACAGTCGTTTTCGCAAACTTGAGGCAACGGCAGGGACCACCAGCACGAGTCATGGAGACCCCGCATAGTGCAAGGGAAACCCACAGTTTAGAGGAGGTGGTAGAAGTTTTGAGTATTTTAGGCCGTATGAAGAGGGATACCAGGAGTTAGACCCTAGACCCCAAACCCGAAATCCTAAACCCTAAACCCTAAATCCTAAATCCTAAATCCCAAGCCCGTCTTGGTGAAATAACAGCAGAGCTGCTCTCCGAGCTTCCCCATGTCGTTGCCTCTGACATCAGCCTTGACTGCATGTCATGGTCACTTGATGGCATTGATAAACGGTGGAAGCATGGTACAACTATTCTTCGGGAGCACCTCATGACGGTTGACCACTGGCATGGGCAGATGACATTTTCTGTCACTGGGGACACTCTTCAGTTGTCAGGGATGTTCCACCTTTTGAAGGACGCGGTATCCATGACTCTTACAACAGCTGGGCGTGAGTATACTTTGCCCTGCATGCCCCACTTGCCCCAACATCCACATTCAGATTTCCCAGCCCTGTTTCTTTGAATTCAGCGAAAATACAATCCTTTAAAAGGACTTGCATGCTGAGTTGCCTAAACCCAAACCCCTAAACCCAAAACCCAAAACCCTGAACCCAAAACCCTGAACCCTAAACCCAAATTCCTAAACCCTAACCCCTAAACCCCTCCCTGAGCCCTAAACCTGTACCTGAAACCCTAGCTTTTATGTTCTTTACCTTAGAGCAGTAGCACCATAAACTGGGTTGCTGTGAATGAGATTTAGCTTGAGCTACGATAACAAGGGCAACGTGTTCGTTACTCCCTCAAATTGAAACTCAGCTTAAGTTCCTTCATCCCCAATATAACCCGCGTTACCCCAGTTTCCATGTCATTTTCCATGTTATATCCATTCGATTCTCCATCGGGTCCATTCACCTTCAACAATGAATGTGCAAACCTCAGCCCTATACAATTCTTAAATAACCTTTGTTTGTTCTATATAACCATTAGGTTCTTAGGTGATCCCTTTATACCCCATACAGTCTCTAGAGACCCTAAGCCCCTATACCCCTGAACCTTAACCGCCGTAAACCCTTAAACCCCAAACCCCAGAACCCTAAACCCCTGAACCCCTAAACCCCAAACCCTATAGTAGTCTCCTGTATTATCCCTTAATTGTATAAACCCCCTAAACCCTAAAGCCTTTATTCGAAGATCCCGTGCCGTTTCCCAACTCCACGCTGGGGACAATGCTGCGGATGCAGGCCGGCATCGGGCTGTGTACACTCGCTTCAGGGTTTGGGTTCAGGGTTTAGGGTTCAAGGTTCAGGGTTTAGGTTTTTGGATTTACGGTTCAGCGCCAAGGACTAAGGGCATCGACTTACTCCGGTCCACCCCCTGTTATTAGGGTTCCATATTTCCCCCTATACTGGAGAATCAAATGGAAAAGAACATGGAAAATGAAATGGAAACCTTAGGTCCCTTCAAAGCGGCATAATGCATATAGGGATAGTTCCCCCAAAAATCGAGAATCAACTGGACAAGAAGAAAATGGACAATTACATGGAAACTGGTGTTATCTAGGGGTTCATGGGGATTTGGGGATTTCCCAAATTTTGAGGTACCTTTTTGGGGTTCTCCATAGTAAGGACTTCCTACCTCGCGCCAGCCGTATGGGGTTCCTGAAGTCTTGGCATTGTATACCCAGACCCCTGGTTTAGGGGTTTAGGGTTTAGGGTTTAGGGTTTAGGGCGGATCTAGAAAGTAGATCCCCCCTTAAGGGTTCCTAGAAAGTACCCAACCGTAGTACAGGATACCATATTGGGGGGTCTACTTTCTAGGTCCTCCCAGGGGTCTGGGTAAGCTGCAAGCCTTCAAGCCAACATTTATCCCGATAGGTACTGTAGTTTAGACTCCTTAATAAAAGGGGGCGATTATTTCGGGAAGGATTGTAGGGCCTATTAAGTGGTATACGAAGAGTTTAGATTGTAGTTTATAGCATCCCCTATCCGAAGGACAGCAGGACAGCAGTGTGTGTATAGCCACTTTTGCTTTTCCATGTTAGTTTGCAGAAGGGCTTAGGGTTTACTTTGGCTAGTGTTGTGGTTTTATCATGGGGATGGAAGCTAGATTGTAAGAGGAGACCACTCACCAAAAAGCGCATGTAAAGTTCAGGTCATGGCTAAGCAGATGGCATTACCAAGGTTGGGAAACCCGTATTGTGGCTAGTAGCCTTTCGATTGTTCATGGAAGAAATCCGGCATCAATTTGGGATCAGAGCTTCGTAGACAAAGCCTTGATAGGATGTAATCCTTGATGCTGACCCTGTCTTCTACTCTGCGTCACGAAGGTACGTTTTGGGTTTGGGATGTCACAAGTAAACCCTAAAGCCCGTACCAAAATGTTGGTAGCCCCCCAGTCTTGTATCCCCCCGCCGATTAGGAGTCCACGAGCAAATCTGCGGAGTTCTTCCAGGGGCGCTGCTGATTCGCATAAGTTTGCCAAGTCTCCTGAAGGTACCGCTGCGGCTGTTTGTAGGAGCCCCCGTAGGCAGCAAATCCCAAAGCCCCGAAAGGTACTGGATTGCTGCTAAGGGACTTAATAGGTTACAATATTATGGCTATTTAGTGAATAATCATGTTTCTGTATTACAGTAACTTAGCTCAAGTTCCTCAGCCGCAACCTAACCCTAAATCCTAAACTCTGAACCAAGTTCCTTAACAGCAGCTTCTTTTACGAGACACCCTTCTTCGCCGCACCCACGCGCAGGGTCTGGCAACGCAAGCAGAGCTCCACTTGGTGTCTTGGCGCAGTTGTGCTTCGGGGGTAGAAGGTAGCTACAGGGCTTATGGTTTAGGGTTTAAGGGTTGAGAAGGGGATTGAAGGCTTCACGTTATTGATGGAAGACATGCACCAGCTTCTGTAAGCGGCTTCACTCCAAGGGGTGCAAGATTTCTTGCATCTGCCGATTGTGAAAGATAGTCAAGAGGTTATTTCATTTTTGCTTACCGAGCTGGCTCCTACGTAGCTCATCATCGCAAGCCCGCGAAGCTTCCTGAGGGCACGCAAGCCCTGGCGTTTCGAAAACGCGAAGCCGTGCTAAGCCCCTCTACCTCGATGCTTGCAAACAACAGCCTACATAAGCATCGTGCGCCCAAACCTGAAGCCGAAACCGACGACATGACCCGAACCAAAGTCTGAAATTCTACACCTCCCAAACTTGGAACCCTTCCACCGTATAGTCCCCCTTGAGTAGATAGAATATGAGGTATGGGGATCTTATTATGCTCTGTGTCAATTCCATATTCTGTCTACTTAAGGGAGACGCTACCCTAAACCCCAAACTCCAGCGTATTCCCATAGCTCCTTTGATCCCAATATGTCCTCATGCATTTCTACAAATCCGTAATGTGCAGAGAATTTGTGGAAGCATGGGCAGGAAAGGGTTGAAGATGCCCTGGCCGAAATGGGGGGAAAGGTTTTAGTTAGGATTAGTTACGGGGGTTGCAGATCCCAAAGCAAAGTCTGGTACCCAACAAAGCCTTGTTTTGAAGGACAGCACTCCGCTGAGGGTTTGTTTTTCAGATTCCCAAAACCCCGAACCCCGACCGCCAACCCCCAAGGCTCCAAACCTTCACAACCCTAAACAACAAACACTGCGTCCCGAGCCCTCACAACCATGAAGCCTAAGCCCTGTTGGTTTACGGTTCATCCTGCCTATACCCTAAATCCTGAATCCTAAACCCTACATCCTAAACCCTAAAACCTGAACCTTAAAGCGTCTTGTAATACCTAAATCCTAAGCCCTGAGTTTCATGGAGGCAGGCAAGCCCTAAACCCTAAATCGCAAGGTATTCCCTCTACGAAATTTGCAGCCATGGGTGAGGCGTCCCGTTTCTTAGGGTTTTTGGCTTAGGGCGAGGCGTCCCGTTTCTTAGGGTTTTTGGCTTAGGGCGAGGGTCTAGGGTTTAGGATTTAGGGTTTAGGGTTGAGGGTTTAGAATTTAGGGTTTAGGTTTGAGGGTTTAGGGCCTAGGGTTTAGGAAGCGCTTAGGGTTGAGGGTTTAGGCACTTAGGGGTCCTAATGAAGGCATGGACAAGAATATGGAAACTATTATGTTCTTGGGGATTATATGGGAACAGTCGTACTTTCCATAAGGATTCATCCCTTCATTGGCAAGATCTATTCAGGGTGTGGGGGTTTCAGCCAGCTTGATGCGGGTAATAACCCTACCCCCTGAACCCCTAAACCCTAAACCCCTAAACGCTAAAACTCTAGACCCCAAAACCACTAAACCCTAAACACCTAGACCCCAAACCCCTAACCTCAAAACACCCTTAACCCTAAACCCCTGAACCCTAAACCCCAAACCCATACATACCCTAAATCCCAAACACCTAAACCCAAATCCCCCTTAACCCTAAATGCCTTAACCCTAAACTTTGCCAAATTTCCACTACGATTCAGGGTTTGGGGTCTCGGGTTTGGGGGTTTAAGGTTTAGGGGTTCCGCGTTAGGGGCTTAGGGTTTGGGGTCTAGGGGCTTAAGGTTTAGAGGTTTAGGGTTTTAGGGTTTAGGGGTTCAGGGGTGTAGGGTGTAGGGTTTTGGGTTTTCTTCCTCCTTCTATACAAACATGTAATTATGTAAACATATATAAATATGGATATATCTACACAATAATCTCTATATTGTGTAAATACCTCTATGTGCACACATGTATGCATGAAGCACCAATTCAAGAGTTCTTCTTTGGGTGCGTGCTAAGAAACAGGGCCCCTGACTTCCTTGGACGCCTCTGCTTGGAACACGCGTGTTTCTCTGTGGCCAAATGTCCAGGAGCTCTAGCCAGCGAAGATAATGGGCATTACGGACATTAATTACAGGACGTCTGCTTCACCAGCACTTGCACCCAATCCCCATATACTCCCAGGCTATGATACGCTATTGATTTTGCATTGCGTGCAGCCCCCACTCATTAACAGTTGGAAGAAATTATATATATTATATATAGGGCCCTTCATATGACCTCTATTATAGAGAGTTAATGGGTGGGGGCAGGACCCAATTCTTGCACATGGCTTTTTGGCTGGGGGGGCTCTGCATGGGATTCAGAAAATGCGGACTGCAAACAATCCTGCACTACAGCCCGTACTGCCACCTCACAGACGGGGAACCCTAAACCCTAAACCCCTAAACCTTAGACCCAGTAATAGTGGCTATAGGGGATAATAGGGATTATATTAGGGTCCTCTTATATTCCTATTATACCACGATTACAGGGTGGGGGGTCCTCCTAACCTAAAACCCCTGAACCCTGAACTCCTGTACCCTAAGCCATCTTCAGGCTATGGCGGGCCTCCCACTCGCCAACGCCAGAGCATGTTGCCATTGCCCACCCAAAGCACCCAACGCAGCGTTCAATGCCCTGAGAGCGGCTTGTGGCAGAACTATTTGATCTACCCTATACTATAGGTTCAGGGTTTAGGGTCGAGCATCATAATCTTGGTATGTAAGTATTTAGGCCCGCCCATGATCTCTGGGACCCCAATCCTTAGGGTACAGCTGCCCAAACATTGCAAGGAGTGGGCCCTGAATGTTCTAGAGGACTATGTAGGGAATTTGCTGGAATAGTATCCGGATTCCAGACCCATGACAGAAGACACAAGGATCATGATCCCCATATTAACATGTACCCCCCCCATTGTACGTAGAATGATTTCCTTCTCTCCACCTCAAGCACCACCTGGATCCCCAAAGTAGGCAAAATAATAGCCCAATACACCTAAAAAATGGCCCAGCTCAAAAGCCAATTATTCTACACATACTTTCGGAGTTCAGGCAGCAACTTATTGGGCGGACTGCCTTGGTGCAGTTTTTGGGCTTAAGGTTTATACAGGGACCATAGAGGGACTATTTGGGGGGTTATATAGGGATCAGGGGTGAGAAGCTGCCAAGCGTCCAGGTATGTAAGCATATGGTGACACTAGTGCTGTGTATAATACAGGGTAATTTAGAGCAATTTCAATTCCCGATCTAAGGCCATTTGGTACTCTTCCCTATTTATGTGAACCACCATTTAGGGTGAGGTCTGGTGAGGTAGCTTTAAATTGCCCATAATAGTGATTATGTTACAGGGGACTCTAGGACAGGTATTACCTACCCTAAGCTAGACCCTGTGATGACTCGGGCTTTTTCTCTCACCTAGGCCAAGGGACACAATATCTTCGGAACCTTGCTCTACCAACTCGGAGAAGAGTGCAAGGGCCCCTTGCCATCGCTTTCCACGATCACATGCCTTGGGCTTGTGGTTTCCCTAGCCAGCGCCCCCCTAAATTACCTCCTCAAGATAACACCTAAACCCTAAACCCTGTTTCCACCCTTAAGAAGGTTAGGAGAACCCATAGTGGGTTATCCGGTCCTCCCTGACTAAGTTCGTCCGCCAATGCACATTACCACGTTGAGATGTAAGGTTGGGGCTGGGGTTTAGGGGTTTTGGGGTTTGGGGGTTTGAGGTTTAGGGTTAGGGTTTAGGGGCCCCCACCCACCACCACAAGAGGCAATGGAAAGTGTATTAGGGTCCCTATATATTCCTAGCGTACCACTATTCTGGGTCGCTGTTGCGGGCCTGATACCCCTAGTTTTTGCCAAAGACCCGCAAGAAGGAAACTTAAACCCTAAACACTACAAACCCTAAACCCTTTCCACGTTATGGTAACCGTGTATTCATGAATGGGGGCCCAACTCAACTGAGATGTAACTAGACGTAACCAGCGCGCTCCAGACCTCACACGCCGGACACTGCAATCGAATTTAAGGATGGGGGTTCAAATGTGACCTGTGTATAGTCCCCCTTAAGTAGATAGAACCCGGGGTATATGCGGGTCTTATTACAATATACCCAAAGCCATGTTCTATCTACCTAAGGTGGACTATAAATCCATCAGAGGAGCTTGTCTTTCTGTGGTCTGCAGCCCAACAGCCGAGGTGGGCACGCGCAAGCGTTTACAATAAAGGAATACATGGTGTGCAGGGTTTGAGGTTTAGGGCATACACCTTAATTGAGGAATGTGGGCTTGGGATGTAGGAGATATTAGGTATAGCCTTAAACACGGAATATACCGGCCCCACCAATAATAGAGAATCAAATGAAGAAGATAAGAAGCGAAAACACGGAAACTGGCATTATGCAAGGGATCCAGGGTATGTAGAACTTCAGAACCCTAAACCCTAAAGCCCTAAACCCCTAAACCCTGAGGCCCCCAGTACCCCAAAATTCTGGACTATTCTACATGATGCCTGGATCCCTGATATGAGCCACAGGTCTAAACTCCTGGTATCCCCCTTAATAACCCCTTTAATAGTCCCCTATATAACCCCCTTTAAGGAGTTTAGAAAAAGGCTCATATGGTTCAGGGCTCTTTCTTTCATCCAAGGATGCTGAGCTGCCCCGGGGACAGCCGAGGACCGTTGAGGGAACTTACTGTAACGGCGGCATCGAAACACAGTCGTACAGATCCGTTTAGCTACAGGGGTCAGCCCACTGCCAGAGCCCGCCCCCCTTAAGTAGATAGAATATGGCTTTGGGGTATATTATAATAAGATCCCCATAGACCCAATATTCTATCTACTTAAGGGGGACAGGGTTTAGGGTCACAGAATAGTACTAAAGGTTTTTTGTTGCCTCAAGATCAAAGCTTTTTCGTGCCTGCACATGCAACGCTCGAATTCTCTCGTACCTCGTGCAAGGCTACCAAACATGCCTTTGGTTTCAGCCACGTCTTCACCCTAAACCCTAAACTTCCTAAGCATTGCAACCTTGACCCTAAACATCCAACCCGTGTACCCAGAACCCATTATCCCCGCACCCTTCGCTGTTCGTCCTCAAGCCCTGAATACACCTCTAAGCCCTAAACTATAAACCCTACACCCTCAATCCACCCAAAACTCAAGGGTTCCACGGCTGAACCCCTACAAGGCTCTAGCAATATAGCCGTTAGATGAACCAACGTAGTTCCCTAGGGTTCCTTTTTGCCCTTATGCCCAGGAGTACAACCATAGCCTAAACCCTAAACCCTAAACCTTGTAAACCCTAAACCCTAAATCACTTTGTTAAACCCGCTTGCTGTGCAGCCCAAGGGCTGTGATGGCTGCTGTGAGGCTCTGTGCATCCGGCTGGATCCTCAAACTTCTTACCTGGCTTAGGGGTTTAGGGTTTAGAGTTTAGGGTTTGGGGTTTAGGGTGTTCCTTCCCAAGGGATGCTTTTGGGGATGTTGGGGACGCACGGGGGTTACAAAGGCACTTCTTGATTCTACAAGGGTCATTTTGAGAAACTCGCCCTTTTCTGACAACGGTATGGTTTAGGGGTTGGGGCGTAGATGTAGGGCTTGGGGATGTGTTGGGTGTAGAAGGCACCGAGGGGGGCAGTATAAGGTGGGCGGTAAGGGAACCTACGATGTGTTCAACAACGACCCTGCGGCTGAAGGAAATTGAAATCTGTGACATTAGGGAGTTGGGGCACAGGTTTTTAGCATGTCTGGGTCGCTGTTGAGGAACTCTTAACTTTCTATAATGAGAGAAACCCAAGTTTACACTATGTACCCATATTACGGAAGCTTAACTTCAGTTCCTGAAAACCCTGAACCTTAAACCCTAATTCAGCCCTAAACCCAGATTATGGGGAGAGGATGAACTACCCCATGCCGGGGGCTTCAGCATATAGGCGCTGAAGCTTGGCGTCAACACCTGCATTGGATGGGGGAAAGTTGCACCCAACACCTGGCGTCCCAGAACATAAAATGAATCCCTGGACTTCAAGTCCTGAACCCGAAACCCGTAAAATCCCCCTTGAGTAGATAGAATATGGGGCATATGGGGATCTTATTCTAATTCTACCCAAAACCATATTCTATCTACTTAAGGGGCCCTAAACCCTAAATAGTAGTTTCCATTTTCTTTTCCATTATCCCTAGATAACCCCAACATACTTATGGGGGGACTATAGGGGGCGTAGGGTGGTGCAGGATTTCGGTCATCAACGGCATGTACGCGGTTAAGCTCTCAAACACCTACCCCAGGCTAGGTTCCCCAGTAACCCACTAATAATAAGGGGTTCCCCAGTAACCCACTAATAATAAGGGTACCCTTTTTCCTACTGTTCAGCTTTAATAAGGAGATCCCAAAATAAAAAGGGCAAAAGGGCACTACTGGGGTACCTAGCCATACTTAAGAATCAGACATTGCCTGCAACCTCTGGAGAAGAGGTATTTTTTATGGGACCTTTTCTCCACTATCCACGCTTACTAGCTAATGAAGACCGCCGAAAACAGGTATGTTTAGGGTTTAGGGTTTCTCTGTTAGGGCCTAGAACTGACCCGGAGACATGAGACTATGTTCAAGATATATTGGGATCGATTGGGATGATAAACAGCTAAAAATCTTCCGATCCCACTAGTCCAATACCTAAACCCTACAGAAAAAAAAAGCTAAAACCTAAACCCTAAGATGCAAGCCCGCTAACTCTGGAAAGGCAAGGAGTGAAGGAGTGGATGCTTACAGTCGTCCTTACATAATCCCCAAGAATATGTTAGTTTCCATGCGTTTCCCATTCTTCCACTCCCTGCCAAAGGCAAGTAGACCCCAACTCAATCCCAAACCCCAAGGCTCACTGAGTGTCAGGGGGCCGTCTCCAGGAGGGACAGGGACAGCTGCCACTGAAGCGCTCGTGAGCAGGCGCTCATGGTGGTGGCAGCAGCCTTCTGGGTGGCCTCACCTACACAAAACGGGTAATGTTTAGGACCCTACATGAGAAGGTTACTACAAATGGACTATGTAGGGTATAGGGGCTACAGCCCTTGTCCTAGGTTCCCCAGTAACCCATGAATAATAAGGGCCTACTGTTCAGCTACACAAAAACGGGTACTGTTTGGGGACCCTACATGAGAGAGCTAACACAAACGGAATATGCAGGGCTACAGCCCTTTTCCCAGGTTCCCCCATTAACCCATTAGTAATAAGGGTACCCTTTTTCCTACTGTTCAGCTTTAATAAGGAGACCCCAAAATAAAAAGGGCAGAAGGGCACTACTGGGGTACCTAGCCTCAGTAAGAAACAGTTTTGATGCCCCAGGAGCTTCAAAGGTACAGGGTCTTGAGTTTGAGGTGTTCAATGGATGATTTGGGGTTTTGGCTTGGATCATCTATTTGCAGGATTTGCGTTGTTTTGGAAGTT
The DNA here is from genome assembly GCA_905231905.1 of Symbiodinium pilosum. Lineage (NCBI taxonomy): Eukaryota > Dinophyceae > Suessiales > Symbiodiniaceae > Symbiodinium > Symbiodinium pilosum. Next base: position 23,173 of record CAJNIZ010029280.1, on the reverse strand, counting down.
GTTGAGGGTCTACGGCTGCAAGCACTCTTCCTGGGACTTCGTTACAAGCATCTCATTACAATCAGGAGTGTGAAATTTACTTTTTGGAAATATCTCAGTTAGGAGCCCTTCAATTCCAGTACTGGCCTTGAATCTGCCTTAGATCTGAGAACTTTTACTGTACCACAAACCAATAAAATGATCAATCCACACCAAGTTCTTACAAGGGCTTGGCGTCCCTGAACCCCGAAACCCTGAACCCTGAGCCCTGAATCCTACTTAACCTGGAAAAGCCCTTGGAGAACCAGCTGAGCTGCCATGAACTCACGCAGTTTAGCGTAGAGGTGAGGTTTCGGGTTGAGGATTTAGGAAGGAGTCCATCCTAAAGCCTAAACCCCAAAGCCGGAACTCAACCCTATCCCCACTCCTCCTGCCCACAGGCTCCCCCTTAAGTAGCCGCAGTTAAGCCTAGTTATCCCTAAACAAGAGTGAACCTTGCGGGGGAGCGGCGGGGTAGTATTGGGGGAGAGGATTACAAAGACACAAACTTGCCTGTAAAGCATACAGGCCATACATGTAGTAAGGCGCTTCCTGTTTAACATGTAACGGAATCGCTAAATCCCCTAAGGAGGCAGCGGGCTTGCCTCCATCTGCAAAGATCTGGAGCCTTGGTGATGTAGTGTCTGAATGCTAGGCAAGACTCTCTATTGATCCTAAAGAGCCACAACTAGGAACCCTTTTGCCCTCATTTTTCAGGGTAATTACATGAAGGGCCTAGAAATGTCACTTGGGATGCTTAGGCTTTGGGGGCTCGGGGTGTGGGCTTCGGATGTTTTAGATTTTGGAATTCGGAAGCATAGTCTTCATAGCTCTTATAGAGCCAGCCCCCACAAGGACGGGAAACAAGGATACAACGGAGATGGGATTTCAGAATTTCTTGACTCAGCCCTAAATCCTGTACAACCCTATACATCGCCAAAATGGCTTCCTTGGGAAGAGATTCATGTAAAGTCTGACTACTTACCGAAATCCTCTTAAGGTCATTCCCTCCTAGAATTTACCCCTAAACCCTAAAGCCCTAAACCCTCCTACAATTACAGAAGGAACCTGGGATCCTAATATTGGTCATTATTCCTATGAAGCCCTAGATAAAACCTGTTTCCATGTCATGTTCTGTTTTGCTGTCCACTCGATTCTCCACCAATCATTATTCGTCCTAGATCATGAGCACTAAGCCCGGTGTATCCCACTTCAGAAGCACCAGAGGATGCTTAATTTCATTGTGTCCCCCAGGTTGTAGACCAAATAAGCAAATAGATACACTGACAAATATTCCTGGGGAAGCCTATATACATTCACCAGCATACATATGAAACGAAACTACTTGATTTAGAAACGAGTCTCAGCACCTAACATTTTGGTATCTTCACATTTTTAAGAGTCTAGGTTACTCTAACCCTAACCCTATAAATCTCCATATGCTACCAGTCTCCAATTCATTGTCCATGCTCTTTCCCTTTGATTCTTCATGATGGGGGGTAATATCCCTAAGTCTTAAAGCCTAACCCCTAAACCCTAAATCCTGACCCTAAATCCTGAACCCCAAACTCTAAACCCTAAACCCTAAATCCTAAATCCTAAACCCTAAACCCTAAACCTCAAACCCTAAACCCCACACCCTAAAATCTGTAGGTACTCCTGCCACATTACTCTGCAGCCAGCTCGCGCTGCTCGCCACGCGCTACCTCGCTCCAGGGCGCCAAGGAGGGCTAGTCGCGCTGGCGGGAGACGTCCTGCTTCTGGGTGTTTGGGGTTTAGGGCTTATCACCATTACTCAGGGTTTGGGGGCGGATGTTTGAGCTCAAACTTTTCGAATTTTGAGATGAAGGAAATTTGGGAACCCAAAGCAATAGTTAGGGTTCTGCAACTTCGGAGCCAGTTTAGCTTTCTGGTTCTTAGTAGGGAATAAGGGAATTTTAGAGAGAGAGAGAGAGAGAGAGAGAGATATATATATATATGTATATGTATATATGGACCCTACGAAGAACCAGTAAGTTAGGGCTTAGGCTTCAAGGTTTACGGCTTGGGGTTCGGGGTTCAAGTCCAGGATTCCGTAAGACCCCAAGATTTTCCCTAGGTCCCTCGTACATAGTTTGCTAATGTGGGGTCCACATGTATGGGGCCCCAAACGAGTGTTTAAAGCGCTGTTTATGTTCATGCAACTTGGTAACTACATCTAATTGGGCGTGGAACCCTACATTGAATACGTGTGCTTATAATCCTGCTTAGACCCTGCCCTTACCTGGCCATGATGTAGCTTAATGTAGCTTACCTAGGGCACAATGGCCGAGGCTGAAGGTATGGCAGGGCCGACATGCAAGGAATGCTTGTGATCACTTGAACCTCAAAAACACTGACATGGACCCTCAAAATGACTAATCCCCTCACCCTGATAGAAAACCGCGTCCCATCCAATGATGAACTTCCGGCGAGGGTGGGGGGGGGGTCCCCCTCGACCTATGATGAAAAATACGATGCTCAATAATTCCATAGAATTATACTATGATGGAAATTAGAAATCCTAAGGAGACTACAGACAAGTTGACTTTAGAATTGGCTTTCAAAGTCGCCGTAGAGCCTCCGGAGCTAAGAACCCGTCTTCAGCAGCAGAAAATGCAGCTGGAAAGAAGCATTGGTTATGTCTCTTTTAACATCAGTACTATGACTGCTCAGAAAATGCCATTGTTACCAGAGGCAGGGGATCAGCAGTACTAATAACGCAGGCTTACATATTGCCGACCTGCCTTGTGCCCGGACGCTGCAATAGATCTCCAGTGCTGCGCGCCACTGCGCCACAGATTGGCAGGCCTAGAAATTCTAGTCCCCCTCAAGCAGATAGAATCTGGAATATAAGATCCCATATATCCTGGAATCTATCTTCTGGTACAGGGTGTCGCTGTAAACTCCAAACGCTCCCATGTCGGGTTGCAAGGTATTCTTGCTGGACCTAGTCTGGGGGAAATAATAAATTTATCCGGAAGCCTCAATCTGTGTATTGTCCCTCAGCCAAGAAGGGCTTCAAATTAAGAATTCCCCTACTACGTACCTCCCCCTACTACCCCCGTCACATTCACCCTAAGGTGATTTGAAGCTAACTGAACCTAATAAAGGGGGAACCTCGCGCCCCCAAACCCTACGTAAACCCTACACCCTTTAGATCCCTGAGGCTAGGGGGAACCTCAGGCAATCCGGGATTCTACAGAGTTTCCTAGGGTTTAGGATTCAAGGTTTGGGGTGGAGGGTTTAAGGTTTAAGATTTAGGGTTTAGGATTTAGGGTTGAGGGCTTAAGGTTTAGGATTTAGGGTTTAGGATTTTTGGTTTAGGATTTAGGGGGCTCTGGGGCTTTGCGCGAAGGAAGGAACGGCAAGTTGGCCTCAAAGTGTGTTCTGGGTTTCAATTTTAGTCAAGGACACCCAGGTGGCTAGTTACTGAGCGCGTACCCCCACAGGTGTCAGGCTCATATAAGGGAATGGGGCTAATTCCATGAGATTTAGGAAGGATACTATAACCCCTATATAACCCCTATATAGCCCAAATATACTTGAGTAGTTTCCATTTTATTTTCCACTATCCCAATATAACCCATATAAACCGTAAACCCCGAACCTCAAACCTGGATCGTACCCAACCCGCAGGTTTCCCCTAAACCATAAACCCTAAACCCTAGACCCCTTTCACCCTAAACCCTAAACCCTGATAGAGTACCCAACCCGCAGGTTTCCATGCTTTTAGGGCTTAGCAGATCATTGGCTGAGCTTATGGGGATCTGACAGAAAGAAATCCACCCACACCCTAAATTAGGTTTTTTTTAACCCTCGGACTCTTTTGCATCAGCACTAGGTGCAAGGGGAAAATCAGGTACCATGTCTTTGTTTGGCAGGGTTTGGGGTTTTAGAGTTGAGGGCTTAGGGTTTCAGAGTTTGGGATTTAGGGTGTAGGGCTTTAGTGTTTAGGCTTTAGGAGTTTAGTGTACCCCCTAGATTCTGAACTCTAGAGCCGAAACCCTGAACCCAGGTCCCTCCGTAAGGGTGTGATACTAAGGAGGCCTTATATACACTCACCGAAAACCATGAAAGACCCTACTCAGGTGCTACTTCAAGCGCCTGTTCCCTAAAAACCACCACCTAGTCCTGTTCCCATTTCATGTTCCATGTTCTTTTGCATCTGCTTCTCCCGTCGTGGACTCAAGTCAACGCTCTCACCAAACACAAGAACGTGCTTCCAAAGGACCGCCATGATCAAGGTCCAACTTGGCGGGTCCTCCAGCCTGGGGCGCAACAAGCGCTTCGGGCTTTAGGGGCTACCTTTGGGAGGAGGCCCTTGCTTTGTATATGATCCTGTAGGTCGCTACCTACCGCTTTGCATATCTCAGTTTACTTGTATACATCCTACATTACCCCTTTAAAGGGACCCTACTCCAACAGCCTAGGCTCCGAACTAATCACGTCAAACAAAAAATTCCCCACAAGAGACCTTATATATCGCGTTGCATGGGTCACGCTACAGGTGGAGAGGTATTACATCATCTACCCTAAACCCCTAAGCCCTGAACCCTAAACCCCCGAACCCTACGTTGCACATACACAAAGTCTCGCCGAGCCGCTGTCCGGCTATGGCATCCAAACAAAGCCTTCACGGCGGGGAAAGCCATCAGGGCCTACGATTTAGGATAGTTTGCACAGGTATTGTTCAGGATAACTTTCCGATTTTGGAGGGCTTGGGTTTGGAGGGTTGAGGGTTTAAGCCTCTCCAGACTCTGATGATGATACAGTTCGTACTTTCTAGATAGGTAGTGGACATGACAATCGTTTTAAGTAGCAAGTATACTAGGGAACATACTCAGGACTATGCAAGACTGTGAAAAGGACGGCTGCGTCGAACCGTTGAAACCCGAGTATCGACTGTAGTTGATGTGATCCCGAAACGGCGTCCCTGATTGTTTGGAAACCCTAACTACAAACGCCTACGTATGATCTCCCCTTTAAGGTTTAGGGTTTAGGGTTTAGGGCATATATACGTGTACATGTATGTATGTATGTATGTATGTAAGTAAATGTGCGTATATATACATCTACTCTATGATGTCAGGGAATTTCATTTGTACGCTCAGGGTTTGCGCCCTTGGGTGTGGCTCCCTGAGGCAGGTAGGATAACCTTTTATTGGTGTATTTGGGACCCAAAGAAAACCCAAGGGTGCAAAGCTACAGGGAACAAACTTGACCCTAAACCCTAAACCCTAAACCGCTTTCAAAGTCTTCCATCATGTGATCCGATGACCTCCACTCAGTAGCCGTCGCAAAGGCCCCCGCCGCCGCCCGCCGTGCGGTGGCGTCCTGGGCGAGGCTCGCAGATTTAAGGTGTATAGGGTTTAAGGTTTAGGGCCTGCATGATTTTGGCACAGGGTTAGGGGCTCAGGATTCATAATTTATGTATAGGTTTACCGTGCAGAGTGCAGAGTTCCTTGTTGGTTTGGTGCAGGATTTATTGGGGGGGGGAGGGGCGGTTCATTTAGGTATTTCGGGGTTTACGTTGGAATAAGGTTCATGCTGGGTAGACACTTAAGGCTTCACAGGGGAATTTGGGCTTACATTAAGTTTAGGTTTTACATAGGGTCAAGGGTTCATACAGGGCTCAGGATTTATGCGGGGTTTACGGTCCATCTAGGGTTCACCTAGGGGTAGGATGTGTCTGGGGCTGGGGTTTAGGGATCCCGCGTGCAGCTGTGTGGAGGGGTTGGGGCTTAGAATCCAGCAAAGGTTGTTCCCTCCCTCAAACCTAAACCCTAAACATTGAACCCCAAGCCGCGCGGACTACTTGGGGTTACAGGTGGAGGTTGCGGGTTGGGGATGTAGGGCCACAAAAAACGCTGCAGGGTTTTGGGTTTAGGGGTTCAAGGTGTGCTTGGGTTTAGGGTTTAGACTTTAGGGTTCCGGGTTTAGGGCGGAAGGTTTATGGATAGACATAAGTGAAGTTCTGTTTCAGATGCCCTCCAAGAATTACACAGCCTAGGGCCATAATATTGCCGATGATCCCTATGAATCTCAGTATGACCCATAGTCTAAAGTCCTTAAAGGGGGTTATATAGGGGATGATATAGAGGACGACTATAGGGGTTATCAAGGAGTATACTAGGAGTTTAGACTATACCTCATATGAGCCCATTGTTCATTTAATCTTCCATTTTCCTTGTCCGTTTGAGTCTCCATTCTTGGACCCCAAATCCCAAAACCTCATCCTGAGTGCCCTAAATCTCAAACCCGCAAAGCCCTTTTCTACTAAGGACTACTTAAGGCTTTCCACAATTCTTTTTGTGTGGACCGAGGGCTTAGGGCTTAGGGTTGAGGGCTTAATTCGAGCTAGGCAGGCCTGTTACAAAACACTGGTGCATCTCTATCATCAAGGTACTGACATGCTATAGAATATGAATGTAAACCCCTGATGATTAAACCCTCTACCCTTAACGGGAATTAGCATAGAGATCCTAATATTAAGGCCCATAGAAGGAGAGGGTTTATTAATCATGGGTCTACATTATCTGGGTATAACTTGAGCTTCCCTTATCTACCTAGAAACATGACGAGCTCCACATCCTGAAAACCTTGAGCCCTAAACCCTGTATGTCCCGGTATATCCGTATAGATTTCTCTTGGTACTCTATAACCCTGACTTGCTTTGGCTTCACTGGAATGGAGGATACTGAAAGTCTTGCATGACCCAAAGTACCTGCTTCCTCGGGACTTATGATACAACAGTCTGTTATAAGCCCTAAACCCTAAAACCCTAAGTCCTAAACCCCTAAACCCTAAACGCCTAAACCCCTAAACTCTAAACCCCTAAAACCCTAAATCCTCAACCTCACGCAAAGACAAGTGGCTGCTGCCGAGCCCATCTCCGCCAACACGCACATGGCCTTCTTCCAGTCCTGGCTCCTGGTCATACTGCAGTAGTCAAGTGGATTAAGGCTTCGGGTTTAGAGCTTAGGGTTCAGGGGTTAGGGTCCGGGCTTTATAGAGTCCAGGGTTTTTAAGGCCCAGGGTTTAGGGAATCTTGTACCACCCAGGACCATCTCAAGTACTGCCATTCCACGAACTTAAGAGACTTATAGCGTTCTGCAAGACTTCATCCATCCACCGTAGGGTAAGTATGGAAGTATATGTAAGGCTGTCAAGATCATGGCCCCACTTTGGGTACGTACCCCAATGAAAAGGGGGAGCATTATCATAGGCACCTAAAGAGAGACCATCACCTGAACAACCCATCAGATAGGCACCTTTGTATGGTCACGCCCCGGAGGGACCCCGCCACCCTCGCCCCCTGGTATGACGGCTATCTTTCAGGATTTAAGACAAACACCCCCCACCCTGGACCCGTAAATCCTAAACCACGATTATGAAGAAAGGCTAGTGGTTGACCTAAACCCTGAACCCTGAGCCCCGAACCCCAAACCCTGAACCCTAAACCCCAAACCCTGAACCCTAAACCCTTTAAACGGGCCCTGAGTTCCTTACTTAAGAAATAGTGGTTAGGTGGACCCCCCACCCAGCAATAGTGAATATAAGGGACAACGGTAATCATATTAGGGTCTTCTTATACTCCAATTGCACCACTATTGCAGGGTGAGGGGGTCCACCTAAACCCTAAACCCTTTTGCAGGAGCCCTAAACCCTAAACACCCTAAACCCTAAACCCCCTAAACCCTAAACCCTAAACCCTGGACCCTAAACCCTAAACCCTACTACTGGGGACTCTCTGGGGATGTCCTGCTGTGCTCTGCCAAGACGTCCTGGAGTTCCTTGCTTCTCAGAAAGCAAGCAGGCTTTTGTGCAGGCTCGGGGTGGTTTAGGGGCTTAGGAGTTTAGGGTTTTAGGGTTCGGGGTTTTAGGGTTTGGGGTTTTAGGGTTTTAGGGTTTTGGGGTTTTGGGGTTCTGGGGTTTTAGGGTTTTAGGGTTTTAGGGCGTGGGGTTGGGCTTCTAGTTTTACGTTTCAGGGTTGGGTTCAAGGTTCAGGGTTTGAGGCTGTGGGGCTTCGGTGCGATCTTTCATTGAGAGCTATGGTTCCAGGACCTGGTACGATTATTGATACTCAAGTTTATGAAGGGTCTAAGGTCTTGGGCTTTGGATTTGGGATTCTAGCGTTTGGGGCTGGCTTACCCAAGGTGGGTCTTATCAGTCAAGGCTTATAGGGTTTAAAGCGGGCGTGAACTCCCGTCCCAATTCCCCTGTGAAGAGACAACCATTATTGTTTGCAGTTCCGTGAAGAGACCCGAGTAGGGCTTAGGGATCTAGGGTTAGTGGGGTTTAGGGTTTATGGGGATTAGGGTATAGGGAAACACGAGGGGCCCTGAATCTGGATTCAGAATAAAGAGGGGATGTTGGTAGCCCCAACCCGCAAGATTCGGACCCTATACTATAGCTACCATTGGATCAGAGCCGGCTCCAAATTTTCAGGGCTGGGGTTACCCAAAACCCGAAACCCTGAACTCTACATCTCAGACCTTGCACAACCCAAGCCCTCCACCACACAACCCCATCAACTCCCATACCCTCAAACTTCCCAACACCTAAGAACCTCTAAACCTCCAAGCCCCAGCTGTCTTTCACTGGTCAACCTCTTAACCCTGAACCTTCAAATCCCTTACCCCCGAAGCCCTTAAGCAGGGTTTAGGGTTTAGGGCTTAGGGCTTACCCCCCCTCTAGACCCTACACCCTGCGCCCTAAACCCTAAATGGTAGTTTCCATTTTAGTTTCCACTATCCCAATATCATAGGCTATATACATATATATATATATATGTTTTGTTGTTCGTATATATATATATAGAAGTGTATATAGGGTTTCCTACCACTACGCCCTCGAAAAGAGGAGCTTAGGCTCCCGGAGGCGGGCACGTGGGTTTCGCGGAGCTCGGAGGCGCCCTCGCGCGAGGAAGTCCTGGGCTCTCTGAGGGGGATAAGAGGATGTTTAGGGCTCTCTAGGGAGAGAAAGACTAACACAAATATGGCTTAGGGTTTAGGGTATATGTATGCGAGATAAGAAGATGTTTGGGGCTCGTTAGGGAGAGAAAAGCTAAAAGATAAATCTGGTTTATGGTTTGGGGCTTAGGGTATATAATATGTGTGTGTAGATATATAGGTGTTGGGTTTAGGATTTACCGCTAGGGGAGAATGGGATGTTTGGAGCTCTGTAGGGCTATATAGATTTTGGAATTTTAACGTGGCGCATGTATATGCATATCTATATCTGTATATATATATATATATGCACATATATATATATATAGAGATTTTTGTACAAATGTGTATACATATATACACATATTTTCATATACGCACATTTATCAAATGATGAATACAAAAACATTATTTGTGGGTACATTGGTTGGTCTAGCTATGTATAACTTAGGGCTTGGGAGTTTGGGACCCCGGGAAGACACTGTGGAGCTTGCATATGTCGGGGTTACCTGGGGATATGCAGGCGTTGGCAGTTCAGGGTTTCAGGGTTTAGGGTTTTCGGGCCCGGGTCAATGACTTTGGGGCTTATAATAAGGTTTCGGATTATGGGCCTAATGTTGCAGGTAAAAACATTTCAGAATTGGCAGTTTTGGAAGCACATTTCAGGACGTTTTGTTTAGGGTCTAGGGTTTGTTGGAACATACTCATGTGGGATGCTTGCCGAGGCACGCCCACGAACGTCCGGCGCCGCCACAAGCCTGCCTGAGAACAGGCTGCAGTTCTTCAATGATACTGCTAACACTACAAGCCATCATAGCCCCTTCACAGTGGGCTTATCCCAAAATCAAAGGTACTTCTTTTTGGGGTGTGTCCCCTATAATAGGGAATAATTATTGTATTTTGGTGTCTATATTAATGTCCCCCTGTCAACGAAATTACGACATACTGAAGCAATGAGCCCGCAATGTTTAAAGCACTTAGAGCCATGCAGGATTGCTAGAATCTAAGGTATCGGCTTCCGTGATTTGGGGCTTGGCCTAGACCTTGACGCTTTAGACACTGAACCTCGTTGCTGAAAAAGGATAAAACAACATGAATCCCTAAACCCTAAAACCCTAAAACCTGACCGTAGACCGTTGCTGTAATGTAGGGGGCCTGAATAATCACCTACATATTCTTGAGGTCCTTTTGAGGTACCCTATACCCTATACCATGACCCCGACACCCTAAACCCTAGAACCATCGTTAAGATTGTTAATTATCCCTATGCAGAAACTCCCATACAAACCAGCTGCCAGCTTACTTGCCATATTCTTGTCCACAAGCCCTGAACCGTACATATCCTCTGTAACCCCTTTTGAAGGGACCATACTAGTGGTCAGTATTCCTTAGAGGTCAGGGCTCACTCATCCCATTATAGACCCAAGACATCTGTAACCCCAAGTATGGGGACCCCATCAAAAAGACCTCAAGTTTTGGAAGCCCTAAACCCTATATGTCCCTAAATGACTTCTACTTCCATTGGATTCTCCGTTGCTGGTAATGGTTTAGGCCCTTAATAAGCCCGAACCCCATATCCAAAACCCTAAACCCTAAACCCCCCAACCCTAAATCCTAAACCACAAGCCCCACACCCTACTGTTGACGGACGAGAAATCTTGCACCAACTCAAGTCGCTAAAGGGTTTAGGGTTTAGGTTTTAGGGTTTAGGGTTTAGGGTTTAGGGGCTTTAGGTGCAAGATTCCATCCATCAAAAGTAGGTCCCTGTACCACATGAGCCATAGTCTAAACTCCTACTATCCCCCTCAATAACCCCTATAATACTCCCCTATATAATCCCCTGTATAGCCACCCTTTAAAGAGTTCAGACCCTAAACCCTATATAATCCCATATACTTCCTTTTATAATCCCCTATACAACCCCTCCTTAAGGGGTTTAGACTATAGTACATATTAACACATCGCGGGACCTCATCCGAGCCACTGGCCAACAGCCTGCGCATTCAGGGCATGGATGGGTTTGGCGGGGTTCAAGGGTTTAGGGGCTTAGGGGCTTAGGGGTCAAGGTCTAGGTTAAGGGGCTTAGGGGTCTAGGGGGTTAGGGTTCGGGTCGAGGGTTTTGTTTTTGTGTTTCCCCCCTTCTTGGCCGCAACACAGTGTTCCCTAGACTAGGGCTTGTTGGGGGGGACGTTGGACCAAGCTTGTACCCTGATAGGCATAAAGTTTGTCGCGATGCCTATACACACTCACCAACAGCCAACAAACGCAAGCACGAATGGCAGGGCTTCATGTGGGGACCTATTTAGTCAAAGAGAGTGAGGCGAATTTATTTGGAGCCCTCAATTACGAACAACTTTGCCAGGCAGGTTACGGTATACTGCAGGGGGAATGTTTTTTTAAGGGTGGTCTCAAGTACGAACAACTTTGCCAAGTATGTTACGGTATACTTCAGGTGGAATGTGTTAAAAGGGTTGGTATTTAACATTTTTTGGGAGGGGTTGGCCTCAGAATTGGGACTTCAATTCTCACCCAAGAGGATAGAAAGAACTGTTAAAGTCCTTATAGAACATTCCGAAAATTAGCCTGAACCATGAATCCTAAAACCTTTAATATTCCTAAAGCCCAGGACCTCTGTCTTCCTTGAACCCCAAACACCCCTCTCTTCCCCTGCGAGCCCTGTATGTCTATAGTCCCTTAAACCTTAAAATTAAGCCCGAAATGTTAAGCTCTGCGCAGCCCCATAGCAGCAGGCCTATAGCCTGTAACCCTTTTAAAGGGTAGGGCCCCTGTGCGGGCAGTGCTTTTTGGTGGTTGCATCAAGAAAGACTATATGCTTCTTTTAAGATATTATAAGCAGAATGCACTCTTACCCTGTGTTGGGGACGATCGTATCCTCACCTAAACAACTACCCATGTGGGAATTTCCCAACAGTTTCACCGTAGAATTCTGCATATGGACCCCAGTATCTTCAGTGATCCCAACATACTGCCTAGGGTCCTTAAGGCTACCTCTATTTGAAGAAACCCTCATTTGGGAAGCAAACCCTGATTTGGGAAGCCACTCGATGAAAAAGAAGCTTACATAAACGAGACATCTTCCCCCCCCTATACTGTTTACGTATTTCACCGATACACAACAAACCCAGAAACCCAATCCTGATGGCTGCTTCGGCCCGGTAACCCTAACCGCCGAAGCCTAAACTGTATCGCGATAGATCCCTAAACCCTAAACCCTAAACCCCTAACCCTAAGCCGTGTAGATCCCCATTATCGCTTCAAAGGGATCCTGTCCTAATCTATTAGCCCCCTGCAGCAACCCCTGTCTAAGGTTAGAAGTATGGGCCCCTAACATGGGTCCTTCGGCCTTTTAGGAGGATCGCAGGAACCCTTAAGAGTGAATATAGGGTATGTACGAGGTATATGGGTAGTTTCCAAAATTAGGGTCCCATTTTGGTACACCTAAATATTTGGTGCCGTATTATAATCTGTAACCAAAAGGGCCCATAATTTTGAGAACAACCCATGTAAGGATCCGAGGATCCATTCTTGGGGCCCATGGTCTCAACCTTAGACCCGTGGAGAGCTAAGACCGGTCTTGCGAGGGCTCAGGGTTTAAGGCTTAGGGTGAGGGTTTAGGGCTTCAGGTATAGGGTTTAGTGCTTAGGGTTTAGTGTGTAGGGTTGAGTTTAAGGGCTTAGAGTGTAAGGTTTAGCGCTTAGGGCTGAGTGGCTCATCGAAACCTATATGTATGTGTATATATTCATATATGTATATCTCATTCCAACTCCCATCGACTCCTCTCATTTTGCCTTAGCTATACTACCTCAAATTTCCTTGTAGATGATTTCCAAGGGCCTTGAAAGACGACAGCTCATACGTATAGCTTGATCTAACCTGGCAAAACAGAACTCTTGTCTTGTAGATGTTAGGATGACAAAGCTCCCATATTTGCAATCATCTTATTGAAGGAAGTCTCTCATGCAAAGAAAAGATGGTTTCTGTATAGAAATGTAAGCCAACAATAGTGTGCATCTAGGAAGTATCTTTCCAGACCGGAAATTGAACATATTCCATAAACCTACTCAGCCCTTACTAGATTGGTTTTGGGAGCCCTCTAGAAATTTACCTTTCACGGTTTTGTAAGGGTTGTATAGGAATGAAGGGCAGTTACACATTAAAAATCATGGTCAAACCTAACCCTGCTTAAGCCTCTAGCCCTTCTTAAGTAGATATCACCTAGATTAGTTTTGGGAGCCCTCTAGAAATTTAGATATCACCCCTAAACCTAAACCCTAAACCTACTTAAGGGGGACTACAAATTCTAAAAGAGTTGCCTGCGAGCCGTGGCGCGCATGTTGGCCGGCAGGCCCTGCGTCTGCGCAGCCTCCAGGGAGGCTCCGTGAATCCATCTTCATATGAGCTGTAATCTAAACTCCTTAAAGGGGGGTTATATAGGGGATTCTATAGGGGACTACTATAGGGCTCATTAAGGGGGATACTAGGAGTTTAGACAATGGCTCATAGGAGCTGTAGTCTAAACTCCTAGCATCCCCCTTAATAACCCCTATAGTAATCCCCTATATAATCCCCTATATAACCCCCTTTAGGGAGTTTAGGCAGTGGCTCATATACAGATCGGGATTGGCGTCTAGGATTTGGGGTTTAAGATTTAAGGTTAAATCCTCCCCTCCCTAGTATGAAGTTATCCCACTGTGGATATGAGTTGTTTCTCAAAATGTGGGGCCTGAGAGATATATGTGGGTCATTAGGAGATCGTGGGGGTCCCTTATGCGAATTCAACAAGGAGCGGGTGCCGGACGATCAGATCAGGGATGTTTTTCAAAATTGATCCCCTCTCCGTGATATTACGCCCCCACCCCAAAGAAATAAACATATTCGCATGACATGTTTTCTTGAGGGGTCGGGGTGTTATACTAGCGGAGCGGGTCGAACTAGATCCGATGTTCTAGGGCATACTGTTGAGGCTTTACAGGGGCTTAGGGGTTAAGGCCTCAACCCTGAACTCTTAACCTTGAGCCCTGCACCCTGAACCCTACTTAACCCTACACCCTGATTAAAGCCTCAACCCTAAACCCTTAACCTTACACTCTACACCCTAAACCCTTTTTTTCAACCCTAAACCCTACACCCGAACCCTAAGTCCTCAACCCAGACTTTGCATGTCCCGGCCTTGTCCCCGGCATTCCGACAACAAGGTTGCTGCTTGCCGTGCGCTGGGCACACTCCAGGCAACGGTTAGCTGAGTTGGAGGGTTCAGGGTTCAGGGCTTTGGGTTCAGGGTTTAGGGTTTAAACACGCGCATCGCACTCAGCAGGCACGGTTCGTTCCGGGGCCCCAGCTTTGGGTTTAGGTTTTAGGGTTTAGCGCTTAACGTGTACAGTTTAGAGTTAGGGTTCAGGGTTTAGGATTTAGGGTACCCTGTACCAGAAACAAGACCAAGGACCACCATGTTGGTAGTTATTAAGGCCCCTACAATACTGTCATCGAAAAAGGGCACTCTTCTGTATCCACACTTTTCAGGTCTTAAGGCTTGGGGTGAAGAAGGGCACCTCTGCTTAAAGGCCTAAACCCTAGACCCCAAACCTCATGTTTATGGCGCATAGGGCGGACGGCGACTTGGTGATGCGTTCTTATTACCTTATGGTTTAGCCTGGCTCTCAGTAGAGAAGTAAGGCTTCAGTTAGAGGACGGGGGTTTACGGTTTTAGGGGGTTTGGGACTAAATCACGTGGTTGTGTGTCAAGAGGGAATGGAAAGTGCTATCCCGCGGATGGGGCATGGGTCTGAGGCCTGAGAGGCTGGGACTGTAGTTGTTATACATTTGAAAACAGGGGCTGCGGCGTAAAACCTACCGCTACTTCCTCCGGAAGCCTCAAAGGCAGCAGCTTCCATCGAAACATGGTGCTGCGGCTTGAAAAAATGGAAATGGGCAGACACACCCAAAGTCAACTCAACTTCGCTGATATTTCACACAAGCTTTAGCGTGGACAGTGCTACTGGAGCTGGCAAGTACTCAGAGAGCCCAATACCCCTCAAATGAGACATAGACCCTACATGACACTAAGATCCTTACGTGATTTAGCACTCGGTCAATCCCCCACCCAGTAGTGGGTACCACAAGGGACGATTGTAGCTATACGAAGGCCCTAGTTACTCCATATTTAAGGGCTAGGGTTTAGGGCTTAGGGCTTATGGTTTAGGATTTAGGAGGGATTGACCGAAATAAAGGCTCTGTTCCTAAACTAATTAAGTAGCAGCCTGCCTGGGCTTACAACAGCGATCATTGCAGGGGCATTTTATTCGAAATTTCACAACCCACGGCCCCATGAAACAAGCATGAGGCCCTGAGGCAACCCTACAAGGACCAGCGTCTTCTCAAAGGGCGGGGCCGGAACGAAAAGAAAACACACTCTACAAACCCCTCGGATTCTCTTGGTCCCCAACCCCGAACCCTAAATCCTAAGCCTAGATTTCTGAAGCTGCAAAGCCTTTTGCATCTGGTCCCTTGCGTGTCCTGCAAAGCCTAAACCCCCAGATCCTAAAGCCTAGACTTAAACCCCTGAACCCACAAACCCACAGCACCTGCCCAACCCCTAAACCCTAAACCTCGAAAGCATAAATCTGTAATCTCTCATCTTGTAATCCTGAAGCCCAACCCCCCAACCCTGAACCCCTATAGTCCCCCTCAAGTAGATAGAATATGGGGTATATGGGGATCTTATTCTGATACACCCAAAGCCATATTCTATCTACTCAAGGGGGACTATACATCCAGAGCTTCCTTTTTGCTTCGACCCTGGCTTGCACCGAAGCAGGTCCTCGCGGCAAAGAGGACGCAGACAGGGTTTGGGGCTTGGGGGCTTGCTGCTTAGGGTTTAGGATGAAAAGTGCGCTACCCTAAGCCCTAAACGCTACTAAACCCTAAACCGCAGTTTCTAGGTCTTGGGGTCCGGGGACCGCTCATTTTCAACTTTCTGCCTTCTGCAGTACAACCTTACACCCAAAGCCTCCCTCAGTCCTCAGAAAAGTGGTTCCATATCGGGAGAATACTATATAGTGCACCTTTATGTTGCTTCTGCTATAGTCTTCATACTCACAAGCTATATGGGCATTTCCAGAAGAGTGGGGGGACAACATAGACCCTGCAAGACTTTAATCTCTTTCATCTGGGCCCCCACAAAACGACGGCCAGCGCTTGAAAACCCCCTCATCCAAGAGTAGCGTTGTTTTTGTGGTTGAACCTAGTATGCTTATATTCCTTCTATAAAATGCTATACCCCCGAAGGAAGGTTTCTTCTCACTGTATACCGGACCATAGTAACCCCAAATAAAATACTACTCACATGTATCCTATTTTAAAGGGATCCTAGTATCATGTCAGGTGTATTCGGTATGTTGCCTGAATCAACTATTCGGGTTTCTTTCTTCACTCCCACCGAAGCAGATGATTCTGGCAACCCCCCCCCAAAAAAAAAGTAGGGGACCCTGTCTTAATCAGATCATAACCGCACAGTTTAGGGTTTAGGGTCCTAACTGTTGTGGGGCTGCGGCTACTAAAGAGCCCTAAACCCGAAACCCTACACCCTAACCCTAAACCCTGAACCCTAAACCCTAAACCCTAAAACCCTAAACCCTAACCCTTAGGGATGACGGGAATTCTGGCATTGTAGTGTGTGTAGATCTTGGGACTGCCCCAACCTAGTAACCATGTACGGCTTAGGGTTTAGGGTTCAGGGTTCAGGGTTTAGGGTTTGGGAATAGAAAAGAAAATGGAAAACCACATGGGAAATCACAGGGAAACTTGGGTGTATAGGGATATATAAGTTGGCTCAGGATTTGGATGATTAGACTTCTACCGCTTGTGGCAGAAGTCTTTACAATGCCACAAAAATTTCTGTTACGGGCGGGTTTCACTGTCAGGGGCTCGGTCCCATTCGTTCCCCGAATCTTCACTGCTTAATCTGAGGATTTAGGGTTTTGGGTATACGTTCCTGGGAAGCCTGAATCTAGCTATCTTACCACTTACAATATGCTCCCCGAAGCTAACATGCAAGCTCAGAAGTGGCCCCATGTATATAAACTAATGAAATACTTCCTTTCGGTTTAGGGTTTAGGGTTTAGTGCTTAGGAGGCTTTATGGGATTCCATGTTCGCTTTGGGGGGGGGGTTGTTCTACCGAGCTGCCTGCAGGTGCGAAGTAGCAGGAAAAGGCTGACGAAGAACCCTAAATAGTGGTTTCCATGTTGTTTTCCATTATATGTACCCCCTACCCCCTCGCCCCCTAGTGAAACCCTTGGCAAGCGGACTTTGTTGCTCTCGTCTTGGCACGCTCGGGTGATCTGGCACCCTGAACCCTAAACCCTAAATCCTAAATCCTAAACTGGCACCCAACCAAGGGTTTAGGGTTTAGGGGCTCCTGGGCTGCACCCCCTAATATAGCCCTGCTACGAACCAATGTAGTTCCGTTCTGTAGGGTTCCTTAAACGGATCCCAAAACCCTGGGGTACAAGTCTATGGGTGAACCTTTGATGCACTCTAGACACTGCATCCTAAGCACCCCAAATATGAGCTCCTTTCATTTCAGCCCTACAGCACACCCTGCAAACATGGGCATCTAAATCTGAAGAGCATAATACTAGCTGTCGTTGCTCTATGAAACCCAAACTTTGCCTTTCTTACTAGGCATTGGTAGAGAATATGTTCTGTTATATTCGGATATAAGGTCCTTACTATGCGGGTTGGGTTAACTAACATCGCCTCATTGTATCCTTAGCCACAAAAATCTGAGCCGATTCAACCCTGAAGCCCAACACCTGCAGCATTGAAGCCCAATGCCACAACCCTCTGGGTTAAGGGTTTAGGGTTTAGCCTCTAAACCCTGAGCCCTAAAGCTAAAAGCCTAAGGCTCTAAACCCCTATGCCCTCAGGCCTTAAACAAAACCCTAAACCCAGGAGCCCTGACCCTAAGCGCCAAAATCCTGAGCCCCAAAAGCCTCAAGCCCTGAAACCGAAGCAGGTCCTGAGTAGGGAGCCACTGAAATCTCCGAACAGTCCTTATGTGAGCCATAGTGTAAACTCCTAGTATCGATCCCTTCAATAACTCCTAAAATACTCACCTATCTAACCGCTTGTACAACCCCCTTTAAGAAGTTTAGGCTATAGCTCATGTATCCCTAGAACCCCTCAAAGGCAACCGGCAACCCTTGAAGTCTTGAACCCTAATGCTTACACCCTCATCCCTGAACCCTTTAAACCTAGGGCCCGGGATGTACCCAGGTTCGGGGACTTTCGCAAAACAGGTGCGGCACAATCCTTACCAAGAACCGCCCTTAAGCCTCTCACAATTGCTACCTATGCCCCAAGCTCCTCAGGACAAGCCATTCTGAAAAACCTCTAAACCCCATACCCTAAAACCTAAGCCCCATGTAGGCCTGCAAACTCTAAAGAATCCTTGGGTTACCTCTAAACCCTAAACCCTTAATCCCAAAGCCCTTGACCCTAAATCCCTAAACCCTTAGACCCTAAACCCTTAGACCCTAAACCCTAAACCCTAGTGTGAGACACCCTCACATCGTGCAGAAACGGCCAGGGGGGCCCTCAAACCTGTGTGGCGCAGATCTCGCCTGCGCTTGTTTGCGGGGCTTAGGGTTTAGGGTTTAGGGAGTGCCGGTGGGGGTTCAGGGTGTAAGGGTTTAGTTTGGGGTTTAGGGGTTTAGGGATTTATGGTTTACTGTTTAGCGGTTTAGGGTTTAAGGTTTAGAGGTTCAGGGGCCTAAATGATTGCCAATATCATGTTGGGCGCTTCGAGATACCCTGTACTATATCTATACAAGGAATCCGGGGGGTGGGTGAGGCGGGGTTCGGGTGTTGGGCTTGGCGGCAGAGCCTACCTTAACCCTGATTCCCATCGTAGCTTCTATCATCTTTTCCACTACCCCAGATCTCCCTTAAGAACCAGTCAGCCATGTAACATGCAAGTCTCACGACCTCCGATCTGGTACTTTCCAGACATAGGGTTTAAGGCTTACGTGGGGGGGGGGACCCTACTACAGACTCCCAATTATTTTCTGAATCTCGCGGGACGAGTGCCACAAAACCCTAAACCCAAAACACACACAAAAAAAACTCAACCCTAAACCCTAGCAGCCCCATGTATTGCACCTCTGCAAACCCAAGATGTGCATTGGAGCATTGCGCTACGGAGACCAGTTTGTAGGAGCTCTTGATGCCTCAGCTTAGGCCCCCATAGTACATCAGATCGGCTGGCCTCGAGCCTAAGCTCTAAATATGCAACCCTAAATGGGGGTTTCCTGAAANNGGGAAACTACCAAATAGTAGTTTCCATTTTCTTTTCCATTATCCCTGAATAAAACCCTTTATAACCTATATAAAACCCTATATAATTAACCCCTATATTCACGCATGGGCTGATTACAATACGTCCTCAACCCTGAGAGTGTGAGAGAGAGCAATTTTCAGATTCCCTGCAAACCAGGGTAAGATCTCGCGAAATCGCTGTAACCTGCTCAGACCAATCACCCTGAACGACATCGAAGTAACCCACCTGTGTTGAGGTGCACGACGTCTGAGAGGACGTCGCTGGCAATCTTCCGCGCTTTTGCCGACTTGTTGTTGAGATTCCTGGAGGTGCGCATCTTAGTGTAGGGTTCGGGGCTTCAGAGTTTGGCGTTGGGGTTTTTCAGTATAGTCTTCTGTGGGGTTCCTTTACCCGCCCCTTATACTACCCCGCCCCTAAGGTTCTCCGTGAGTTAAGAATTTGCTACGGCCAAGGGGGAACCTTGTGGGTGTTGATATAGGGGGTGGTTGGGAGAACCCACAGGAATAGGCTAGTTGAAGGGTTTGACTAGGTAGGCATACTCTACAACAGCAGTCTTATCTACAACCGTAATAGGATTCGAAACCCGGAGCCAAGAGCATTACCTGCTTACGTTTTTGGTTTGTCCTGCCCAGGTAGGGTTACGTATGGGTTTAGAATTTACTTGAAGGCTCGGGGTAATTAGAACCCAATTACACTTGTACCTATAACCCAATATGCACCCCAACTCTATCATCACTGGGCCATAATTACCCTGAACCTCCAAGTAGGGTATACCCAGCGAGCTTGGCAACCCCCCAACTATGCAGGGTCTCTTCGTGGGAATTGCCTAATCTTTGGTGCTGAGGTGGTGCTTAATGCCACTGCGGCTGCTAATAATCTTAACTAACCGTGGGTAGTAGACTAGAGTACAATCCTTCCCAAGGTTTAAAGTACTGAGGTTATGCAGGAATTTAAGTATACAGCGTTGCGGACGGAAACACTATTCATCTTGTATCAGGGGCCGTGGACTCGGCTTGGTGAAACAGAGCGCCTCGACAACACATGTTTTGGACAAGTCCTTCCTCTAGAGCGTTGAAGAAAGAAACGGTTCTCTTAGTGGCATGTAATAGGTAATGAGGGGATATAATCCGTATATAACCCTTTTATAATACATTCCCTTATTATTCCCTACCAACCTCCCGTAAGTTCTCGGTGCTAGCATGCTTACTTCTCTGTGGCCATTTCAGAACCAAAATCCTCAGACCTGCTGCAAGCTTTGCGCTTCCGACTTGCCCCACTTTAAATAAGTAAAACAGGGACCTCAATTAATACCGTTGTTGTCGGTTTAGGATTGAGGGTTTAAAGCTGATGTTGCGCTTCTATAGGGTTTAGGGTTTAGGGTATATTCCTGGTACAAGTATGGTAGAGAGTGCCTAAAACCCACGCCGAAATCATGGGGAGTAATGATTGGGGCTTCTACTTCCTGGTTGCCGGTGGCTTTGGGCGTTCTTTTAATGGACACCTCCCAAACCCTTTTGCCCTCAACCATTAACCGCACTGCGCGTTTCTCAAGGCTGCAAACTTGTTCATAAATAGGTCGCTTCACATAACAAAGAGGGGAATGAGTTATTAATTATCCCAAAGTGCCACATGGGAATATTCACTGTGCAGGTATTTGGGGGTCGTCACTGCTGACTCTTACCCCTCATTCTACCCTCAAACAAGAAGCTGCAGTGGACTCATTAAGCCTCAAACCCTACCTAGAGTAGCCAAGACCCGTGCGAAAGGTAAAGCTAGCCACATCTTGATACAAAACCCCTTTTCTTTTGTACAATGGTTACTCTTGGTACAACCCAAACCCTAAACCCTGAGCCCTAAGCCCCAAACTCAAAATTCTAGACCCTAAATCCTACACCTAAAACTTGATGACAGGAAGCCGCAACAATAATCTCCCAGTGCGCAACGACACGAAATCTTCGACGACCTTTTTGACCTGGTTTTGAGTTTAAGGTCTAGGCGTCTTGAAAGTTCCTAACTCAAGGAAGGCCTTAGAGGCTTAGGGTTTGGGGTCTTGGGCAAACTGCCCATGTCCCTGGACGCATTCATAGTAAGCAGAACTGATGATTCACCAAGACCTCCCTAAGGCCCCCCTACAATATCCTCGGCGATACAGGGACCACATTTGCAGATGTAGCCGCAAGAGGTGGAGGAGTTCAAGGACTGGGGCTTCGCAGGGGAAGCCTTGGGGGTTTATAGGGTTCATAGGGTTTTAGAAGGTTTTATAGAGTTTTAAAGAGTTCTAATAGGTATTTGAGTTTAGGAATTAGGGTTAGGGTTCAGGAATTAGGGATATATAGGTTACCCCTAAGATAACCCCGACGTCTCTACTTTGAGCTAGTTCGTAATTTCCCCAAGTGGGGGGGGGGTCCCAAGAATACTATAACCCTTTTTATAGGAACCCCCAGACCCCCAGAGGTGGATGCCTAATTTTTGGAAACCCCCTAGGGTTAGCAAACCCTAAAGGCATGCCTTTCCAAGGCCGATTTCTTTTAATACAAAGGGGATATAATATAGGTTTTCATACAAGGATTATATGGGCATATACGAGGAGTTTTATAGGATTTATCTGGGGATATAAACAAGCATGCTCGCTTCTCGCCGAGGATTACAAGATGGCGTCAACAGCAGCCCCCCAAGAGCGCTTTGTGGGCGCGCCACGTGAGAGTTGTTCAGGGTTTAGGGCTCAGGGCTTCGGGTTCAGTGCTTAGGGCTTAAGGTTTAAGGCTTAGCGTCTAGGGTGTAAGGCTTAGGCGATCCAAGGAGCACTCAAGAGCTCGATTTTCGAGTCCAAATGCAGGGACGCTCCGCAGACTGAAAAAAATCCTAAACCTAAACTCTGCACCGCACCCCGATCCCTAAACCGTGAACCTCCGATTTCAACTGCGGCAAAATGCGCTCTTGCAAACTACTCAAATCCCCTTGTATCGCCCTACCACTGTATCCTTGCTCTCATCCAAGAAGGGTTCCAGAGTTCTCTAAGCAGGAACGCAGAACTTCAAAATTGCGTCGAAAGCGCTAGCTCGCGACGGCCTGCATCTGTTGTAGCTGCAGCCCAGGCGGGGCCAGAAAGCAGCCTTGTGCAACCCCCTCCGGCTCACAATTTAACCCCATCCCCCGGATAACCAATATCTGCCTCATATTATACTGGTGCATTACCGGGAAATAACCTTATGAGTGGGGTGGAGTTTCATTGTCAGGGGTCGGCTGCCGGGTTGTGAGGGTTTCTGGGTCTTCGGAGTGTATGCTGTCATTGTTTAGGGTTGTATTTCGAGCTTCAGGGGCAGCTTTAACTACCCTGGCCTTGCTTCTCCTCTCTGCACCACAAATAGGAGGAGTCTTCAGTACAGACCCGGAACGCCTCAATATTCAATCCATCGATATACCCTGTGACAAGGCTAGCCCAGGAACGCCGCATTGTGCGCCAAGACAACCTGCAAAAAGGCAGCAGCAGCGTTATAAGGGAATCGCATCATGGAGGAGATCTCAGGAGGACCCCCCACCCTCTGATAGTGGTATCATAGGAATATACTAGGACCCTACTATAATCCTACTTATCCCTTATAGTCACTATTGCGGGCCCGGGTGCTTTTGGAAACAAGGCGCTCTGTCGGATCCTCGGGAAAAACCTACACCCTTATACACGAACATTAGGGTCCATGTGCGTTCAAATCTAAAACCCTAAACCCTGTGGTCTTGGGGTTGGGGTGTCCGGCTTCGGCCATAAGGCTTACATCACGGTGGGTGAGTTTATGTTCTGTGCTGAACGACAAGCACACAGAACGGCT
>CAJNIZ010029269.1:65361-75459 GCA_905231905.1 Symbiodinium pilosum | reverse complement strand
CCCTATATAACCCTCATAATCCCTGCATAAATCAAAAATGTACATATATGTACAAATATATACATATATATACATGTAAGCATGACCCTATATAGCCCATATGACTCTACATAGCCCCTAAAATCCCTATATAGCTTGGCAAAAGCAGAGGCAAGGCCTGCTTCCTTCGAAGCTCTTCATTGGCTTCCTGGACTGCCATAACCTGCTCAACGTCGACCACACGAAGAACGGCCCAAGGAGTTATATAATTATAGGAATAATATGATGGATATGGGGATGCAATGGGGGCTCTTTGGGGAATATTGGGGAACATATTATGAAGATTATTTAAGAACAAGTCGAGCCTTCCTTATCCTGTATCACGACTCATGGCACTGCGACCGGTAGGTTTCAGAAATAGTTGGAGCCTAATATTGACCCCCAAAACTGCTATAGCAACTATGGGGACCCCCCCAAAAAAAAGAATCCTTGGCAAGCCCCCACCTTCTTCAAGCTTTCTGAACCGGCCAAATCCACCAAGACCAGCTTCCCTCGACGCACGTCTTCAGGATTCGCATCCCTGGCAGAGGGCAGCCCATTCATGGTATCTCTTCGTCTAATAGCAAGCCATTCTCACAAGGTTATCCTGCCATTGAATTGCACTCTTTTCGGCGAGGCCTGGCAGACGCGCCGGAGATCGATTCTATCACAACCGTGAAGAGACAGTGGGACCTGCCCAGGTGATGTTCGAGGCGCATCCGGTCCAAAACTTGCGCTACACAGCCCCCAATCTTAACACCGCTTTTCGTCATTTTTGTTCATCTGCTCGCGGGATCCCGGGCATACCAGACTCCAGGCCACCTTGGCGAGGATGCAGTCAGCAACTGGGACGTGTGTAGTGAAACCTTACCAACTGTCGTATTTCTTTTCGAATCTCGGATCTAAGTCGAGTTAAACCTGTTTTTGCTTCTCGGGTGGTGTACTCATGCCGTGTGCGTTTACTTGTGTCGTGTCTCATGACGTGTCTGCGGGACTGGTCTTCGCGTCATTCAAATTTGCGCTGTAAATGCCCTCGTGTCTTTAGGGCATTATACGGGTTACATAATGTTATGTAGGGATAATGGAAAACAAAATGGGAACTACTATACTATTCGGGGTTGTATAGGGGTTATATAGGTTAATTATCTTCATCTTCGTGTGCGTCGGGTTCGTTGCTCCTATCAAGTCTCTGCACCACTCTCACCACTGTTAGTTGTTGGTTACTGTTATTGGTAATGATAGTTGGGAAGATGCGGACTGAACGAACCTTCACGCATTACGAAAGCCACATCAGGCGGTTTCCCAGGAACTTCAAATAGCGTAACCCTATATAATATAGTACTTTCCATTTTCTTTTCCATCAGCCCCATATAACCCCCAATATACCCCTCATATAACCCTATAGAATATATCGGGTCTCGGAGAGAACCAGATGAGTTGACCATGATGCTAGTTGGCCTTGCTACCGTCCACGAAAACATCTCAGCCACTGTGAATGCACTGCATGTCCTGTTGAAACCCATATGCCACACATGTCGCGCCTGAAAAAATCGGCACCCCAAAGGCCCTTAAGCACCAGCACCCCCCAAACACACAAAAACAAAAACCTGGGGCCTCCGGAACCCTTACGACGCAGGCTCCACTTGCCACCAAGAGTCTGGAGGCTCACCCAGCTCTTGGAGTCAATAAGCTTGTCCGGAGCCACCTGGGATGTAGTACATCTGGTATGACTCCACTTCCTCGTATCACTGCTAGACATCGTCGTGCTGGGAAGGCATCAGGAACATTGTCCTTCATCTACAAGATGTACGCTTTGAGGTGGATGCAGTTCAGTTTCCCGGGCATCCGGTTGACATTCAGTATCTGCAGCGGAGCGTGACTTTTCTTTTCGGCTGTTGAAGGAGGCAAGTTGCCCCCCCCCGGGGTCTGTGCCTCTTCATTTCTTTCAGGGCTATAGGGGAGCCACAGGGACTCCGGCCGAGGCATTGCCTCAAGCGGCACTGACCACTCGCTCTCTCTCTCTCTCTCCCGAAACCTTCTTCTTCATCGAAGGGTATTTCTATCGATTCTTGGTTTCCATTCGGGCTATGGGGAGACCAGGTGGTTTCCCCGGGCGTCTTTGCCAGCCCTTGTTGGGCTGTTTGGTTGATGAAAGCCACCCCTTGTTGTTTCACATGTGGCTAGGACAACAAACACACATACTTAATATTGAGGATTCTTGAGGGTGTTCAGCCACTGTGAAATTTGTGCATGGTAGATGTCACCACGACTTGCCACTTTCCAAAGCACACCATACTTAAAGGACGAAGGGTCTCTCTCTCACTCTCTCTCCCTCCTCCCTCTCCTGCCCCCAGCCTCTCAGCCTTTGAATCCTGAAAGTCCTGCACCTCATCGTCGCAGTCCTTCCAAGCCTTTGGAGACTCCCAAGTGCGGGTTGAGCCACAATCGACTACAGGACAAGCTGTTGCCGCAGCCAACAGTGGCCACCACCTTAGATCAGAAGTTCTGGAGTTGAGGTGTTTGGATTGAAGGCTTTGCGGGAGGCCAGAGCTATCGGAATACTTTCCTCAAGACTTTGGACCTATAGGCCGTGAAGTCGCAAGTCCAGCGAGGATTGAAGAATTCGTTTAGAACGAACATTCAGACAAAGACTGTTCACACAGAGACCTGCTTGCACTCAAACTGGAAGACAACTACGCTGCATTAGGCCCAAGACCACAAACACACAACGAAAAGACTGAGGTTTTTGTCGCCGGCGCAAAAAAAAAAATCTTTCTCTGTGTGTGGTTGAAACCGATCTACACGCTGCAGGGCCAAAAAAGGGAGCTCTGCCTGCAACTGCTTTATCACCTTCCATAGCCCATCGAAATGGGCTCTAGGAGGGTAATTCCAAAGCACGATGCAGAGCCCCAAGATGCGCAAGCTCAGCTGGCAAGAAGCTCAGCTGGCAAGCTGCTCTGGAACTGCATAGACCTCACACGTGGGATCGTGCCTTCCCCAATTGCCCTCAAGATCTGCGGCGCAGACCGCAACCTTGCCTGGCATCAAGGTGGCAGCCCCTACTTTGTCGGTGATATCAGTGTCATACAACGGAAGTATCGAGTAGGTGGGGTTGCTGACCGAGCACTTGGAGTCCTCGCAGATGACTTCGAAGCAGCCTGGCTTTCGGGTGGCCGAATTCACCCAGCAAAGCACTGCACGATTGGTCCACAATTGAACCGCCTGTCCCCTGGCCTGGTAGTTGGAGGGCAATGGAATGCTCAGTTCGTGGACAATTTCAAGCGTGGAGAGCATGGGGCCAGATACTTTCAGTAGCCAGCACGTCCATGGATGTTGCTCCCAGCAGAAGAGCGCTTCTCGGGAGTTCATTCGCACGACCTTTGTTACAAAGCAGCATCCACTCTCTTTGTCATGTTCCGCCTTAAGTGGCACCGTCAAAGTCTGTCCAACAAGAATCGAGTCTTGCATCACGGAGAGGACTTTACAAGATGCCTTCTTGTCGTCCGGGTTGCCGTTGTAGCATAGAACCACCGTTCCTGGGCTAAGGACCTCGACATCAGGACGACCGGTATTGAGGCCCATGTCAGTTGCCACCATCACCATTTTGCCGACGGCCACTGTGCCATCATCCTTCAAGGTTTTCACTGCGACTCCGGTCGCTGAGTACTTTCTGGTCTCCGAATTGCGGAAATAGACCACGGCCAAGACCCTGCTTTCCGAAATACGCACCTGGTTAATCAGGTACGGACCAATGAGATGCTCGAACTCCTCCCAAGGGATCTTCATCACAGGCCCTGCCGTGACTTCTTTGCCCTTGACTGTGAGGATGACGCATTGGCTTTCGGAAGAAGCAAGAACCTTGTCCTCCGCAAGGCTTAGGAGAGACCCCTATATGAGCCCTATAACCCAGTATAATAGTTTCCATGTTATTTTCCATTTTCCCTATAAATCCTATACACCATCCCTATATAACCCCTATATAACCTTGTCCTCTGCAAGGCTCAGGAGAGCCCCCTTCCCTCTTGCAGCAAGCCCACGCAGACCATGATCCGCCCCATCACCTTGCTTGCAAGTTCGCAGAGGCCCTATACCCTAAGCCCTCAACACCAAAGACCCTCAAAATGGCTATATGTGGGGATACTGGAAAAGAAAAGAAAAGTATGGTTTTGAGGCTTAGGGCTTCGGTTCAACCCATGTTCAACCCCTCGATTTTGCTGCAAGTTGTGCCCAACACCCTAAACTCTAAAGCGTGCGGCCGCGGTCGCCTTGCTGCAAGTTGCTACCGACCATTTCCATGACATAGCCTGGATTGCTGCTAAGGAACCTAAACTAAGTTACCATGATATGGGTATATCGTACAAAGTAGGGTCTCCTTATCATAATACTCCTCAACCCTATACCTATATACCCTATATACACTCATTAAAGCAACTGAATCTAAATTGCTTAAACCCTTGATTGCCCCAGTGTCCATTGCAGTCATGTTCTTTTCCTTGTGATTCTCCATTATAAGGCGATAATGTCCCCCTATGACCCTAACCCCTGAGCCCATTTTAGTCACTTAATCTCAGTTCCTTAACAGCAACCCAGTAGCACTTGCCATTATTCGGCTTCATGGGGCAGGCAGGTGAGGAACTTTGAGTTGGTAAGCCGGGCCACCTGATTTTAGGGTTAAGGGTTTAGGGGTTATAAGGTTTAGGGTTTAGGTTTCGGGTTGTAAGTTTAGGGTTGTTTTTTTTTGCGGCTCCTTTTTCCGACCCGCTAACGTCCCGGAAAGCAAACAGTATGCAGGAGCAACGTGAGAAAAACGACAATTTCTCATCACCAGAACACCGGTTCAACCAGCCCACCTAAAGCGGACCCTTTCGGTGACGCAGCAAAGCCATGGGAAAACCGTTTAAGGCTTAGGGTGTAGGATTTAGGGTGCAGGGTTAAGGGTACCAAGCTCCTTGTCATAGGGATCCTAAAAAGGAAAGCCCTGTTTGTTGAAGCGTTTTCACCTGGGGGTTGCCGAAGTCGCGTTCATTGTGCGAGTCAGAGGTCTCGCGCCAGGTGATCGTGCTGATCACTGGCTTCACATCCTTGGGCAAATTATACTTCCAGATCCTTAAGCAAGGCCACGGCAGCACTAGTCCCTGTACAAACCACCACTTCTAGTACCCCCTTGACAACCCCTATAGTAGTCCCCTACATAATCCTCTATATAAGGCCCTTCAAGGAGTTCAGACCCTAAACCCTAAACCATCCCCCTTTACGGAGTTTAGACTATAGCTCTAGTTTCCCCAGCAGGCCTTGGGGAAGGGGCCGAGTTGATCAAAGGGATCCCTGGGTTCCTGGCACATCGTGGCAGAGAGGCAGTTGAACTTCCCGAGATCCGTCGACTGCTCCCTTACCTGGGTTCTTGGTGAGCAACTATAAAACATGATCATTCTTAATCTATATCGAGCCCAGATATACATCAAAATGCAAAATGTTGTTCGACAAGAACCCAGTTGCAGCACATTGAAAGTGCCTGATGCCGTAGGGATCCGTGTCATAGCTGTTCCTGCACCTCATCTCTGCTTCCTCAGACGTCGGGCCACTGAGGGAGTCGCACTGGGCATGGTCTCCGTCAATGACTGCGGCCAACTTGATGCCTTCACAAGCTGGGAGATCCGTAGAGGCCTCGCCTTGCGCGACGGACATCAGGGACTGCGTGCCATCTGTCACCTTTATGCATGCAATCAGGGGCGACCCCCAGAAGAGCATCGAGAAGATCAGCTTCATTTCACTGCCGGCAAGAAACAATTTATATACAGTCTCTCACAAATTGCTTGGGAAATCAAACCAGGCTGCGGCGATTGACAGCTACAGCTGTAGCCTATCCAAGCTTCAACAAAGTCAAGTCAAAGTGGGACAAGATTTGGTAGATTCCCTAAAGAGGGGAGACCCCAATATAGACCTCAAAATACTATAGTCCTTTTTATGGGGACCCCCAAACCCCCATTTGTTTGGGGTTAGGAGCCGGGAGCTTCTGTCTCATGGCGGTCCCACTTTAGATATTCGCCATGCTACTATAGTAGTTTCCATTTTATTTTCCATTATTCCTATATGACACCTATATATGAAGTCCTTGACTAATTTTTTCCCTTAGCGTAAGATGTAGATCCCAACCCTCCCAAAGCATGTCTGATTACGAGGGGAGCCTCAGGCCCAGCGTTTCAACAAGCTTCTACGCCAATGGCTCCCTGAGGAGAAGACGTGTAGCAGATCATCTTCCTGGCGCGAAACTTTGCACACCGAGCTGCTCACGTCAAATACTGCGCCCAATTCTGGGAAACTCCTATAAGCCCTAATCCCTAAACCCCCTTAAAGGTACCCCTAATTTGGGGAAACCCAGCACATGCTTAGTGCGAACTCTGTTCACTTCGCTGGCCTCTCTTCGACCTCCCCTTCGTTCTGCTCTGGCTCCTCCCAGTCGGTTCATGCTAGGTTTTGGGTTTAGGGTTTAGGGTTTAGGGTAAGTTTAGGGCTAGGTGAATAAGGGAATAGAATCCCTACATGAGACCCCATATAATCCCCATATACTCTCTGTGTAATCCCTCTAGATTCCTCTAAACCCTGAACGTTAATATATTCCCTACATCCTCACTATGTAATCGCTATATCAATGCTTGGCACAATTGAAACCGTCACAGCCTGCTGGAGCTTGCGCTCCGGACCTTCCGTCTGCTTCGGCCTGTCCATGGAGAACGCAGACTTGCATGGATGTGGAGGCTTCCCAGAATGAGGGGTACCATTTAAAGAGGTTATACGGGGATAGATAGGGATATGTAGGGAGTGTATAGGGATATATAGGGCTTCAGGTTTCCCAAAGTTGGGGGTACCTTTTGAAGGGTCCCTTTAATAATAAGGATTGCAATATGTTGGGTCTATGTTGGGGTCCCCCTATTTTGGGAAACTACCATGTATAATGATGCATCTTGTGCTAAAGTTCCGGCTTCGTCTCTCGCTTCGCTGGCGGCGCCGTTTGCCCCTGACAACGGGAACAATCAGCTTACTGGTTCTCAGTAAGGAAGGAATGGGAACATGTTTTATAGGGATTGTATAAGGATAAATTCCATACCCTTATTCCCGCTAAGAACCAGTCAAACAGAACTAGAGTCTAGACAAGGTTCTTCAAAAATCGCTTTCTGCTGGGCCTCTGCGGACTCCCACTTTCCAACCTACTGGAGTTGGTCCTTGAGCGGGAGCGAGCCTCATGCCACCAAAACTGACAAAAGAGCCTCGTTTGAGGCTACAGTACTGTTTCTACTACTATTACTATTAATATTACAATGACTATTGCTATTGCAACTATTATTACAGGTGCTGGTACTGGTACTGTTAGCAATTCTGCTACTAGTATCACAGAATGCTGCCAACCGCTGCATCTTAATGGCGTCAACTTCAGCAACATTTGCAACACTGATATCGCCCTCCGTGTTGGTCTGGATTCTCGTGATGGTGATGAACATGATGACGATGATGATGATGATGATGATCATCATCATCATCATCATCATCATGGTGGCGGTGGTGGTGGCGGTGGCGGTGGCGGCGGCGGTTCTCATTCTAATGATGATCTTGAATATGTCGATGGTTGCGAGAAGACAGAGAATACTCGGCAAACAAGAAGTTCCAAAGCGCTGCAAACCGACTTGGCCGCTGGCTCGCCGGGCCTGAAGCTACAAGCGATGGCTACAAACAACCCTTGGCACCGGCTGACTGGGAACTTGCTACCTGCTAGAACTCAATCTGGAGGAAATCTTGCACCACTTACGATCCCCAAACTACTGTAATCATTGGGGTTTAGGCTATTATACTGGGTTGTGCAAGATTTCCTCCATTCACAATCACTCTGAGCTCACCTTCCTACCTCAAATACTCTTTGTTGATCCAAATGCAGAACCACTCATCAGAAAGCAAGGTGAGCATGTTTGCAGGCAGATTGCCCCTTCGCACACCCTAAATCCCCTTCGCACACCCTAAATCCTAAACCCTAAATCCAAGACCCGTAAGCCCTAAATCCCAAACCGTAAGCCCTAAATCCTCAGCCCTAAACCCTGAATGCTAAACCCTAGGCCCTAAATCCTAAACCCCTAAACCCTAAAGCCCAAGGCCGTGACACCATCGTTCTGCCCGCGCTTTGGAGGTGGGGCATTGTCGCGAGCAACCTGCCATGTCAATGCTTGGGAAACACCCAAGCCGGGGTTTCATACGCGGTTTGGGGTTTAGGGTTTGGGGGTTATTTAGGGCTTTATATGGGTTATACAGGCTTCATATACGTAGGGTTTACATAGGGACTTTGTAGGGGTTATACAGGGCTTATAAAGGGGGGCAGTTTACTGTTCACATGTAGTAGTTTCCATTTCCTTTTCAAATGGAAAAGAAAATGGAAACTGCAAAATCTATACGCATATATATATATATATATCATATAGATTATATATGGGAAGGGGCGATGCTCCTGCATGTTACAATGCTGTGGCGCCTGCGCAAAGTTCACCCGAAGCTTGGACCCTTGAAACATCTGCCCGTCCATATCCTGGCAAAATGGGTTTCCGAAATGAGCATTTCTGGGGTTACATAGGGACAATGGAAAAAAACGGAAGCTACTATTTAGGGTTTAGGGTTTCCCAAAATTAGGGGTACCTTCTTGAGGTCCCCATCCATCTATAATATTTTGGGGTCTAAATTGGGTTCCCCCTTTTTCGGGAAACTACCAAGTCACTACGGGTACCGGCAGACTCCGCACAGTCGAGTCTGACATGGCCTGCACACACATCTCGGCATCGCGCCGATCCTGAGCGTGTCAAAACTGAGTCTTTCCGGGCATAGAAATACAGTACATGCAGGTGCAGCTTGAAAAGTTAGAAGGCCAAGCATCGTAGAAGCGAACAAAGGCAAAGCCTCTGTTCTTCTGAGTGGAATGGTCTCGTGGAAGATACACATCCCCAATTCTCCCACACCTCAAAAGCATCTTCCCAGGCTCATTTTCCTGGGTTTAGGGGCTTATACCCTGAACCCTAAGCCCCATAGGGTTTAGGGTTTCCAAGGAAGCTAACCCACATGCATCTGAGCCGGGAACTTCCGGAAGAAGTCCCAGACTTCGTCCTTCCGAGTGTCAGGGTAGAAGCCATCCACCTGCCACATCTGTGAGGAATTGTTGTCATGTTAGGTTTAGGGTTTAGGGCTTGGGGCTTATTGTTTTTAACTTGTTTTCGCCAAACTTTTAAAATTCAGGGCGTTGGGTTTAGCGTTTATAGTAAGGTTTAGGTTTCATAGTTTAGGGTTTAGGGTTTATAGCTCCCTTGCCTTCAGGCTGTGGAGCTCATCCAAATTCTCCACAGGCGCCGGCATCCCATTGCTCAAGGCGCTAAGCCTTGCTCCTTGTCCCTGAGATGCTCTAAACTCAGAATTTAGGGTTTAGGGTTTAGGGTTTAAACCCTAAATCCTGAACTCCTGAATTACTAAGCCCCGGAAGCCCTAAATCCTAAACCCCTCTCCAAAAGGTGTGGCTTCTAACATTGGGCTTTTATAGGGCAAATGTATAAGAAAACGGAAGCTACAACATTATGACAGGGTATATATTGGGGGATGAATGCGGAATATAGGGGAATACATGATATAGGGATTATATGGGGATTGTTTTCCCTTATTCCCTATTAAGAACCTGTAAGGAAAGGTGTTGGGTCAGTGTAGGGGTATTGCACTGATTCTCTCATCAAAGACAGACAAGATCTTAACGTCAGAGCCTTGATGCAAGATGATGCTTTCCGTAAATAGGGGACACCAGTATAGACCCCAAAATACTATAGGACTATAGTCATTATGATCCGGACCCCCCAAAGAAGGACCCCTTATTTTGGGAAACTCCCAGATGTTCTCTGCTTATAAGGGCTATGGCTGCGGATGAATGGCAAGCTTCAGTGTGCGGTGGCTGCACAAGTTCTATCATCCATATACACATATACTGAAAATAGCAACGCTTAAAATGGGAAGATATGGAAACTACTGTACTTCAATGGGGTATTATATTATAAGATACCCCACTAGTCT
>CAJNIZ010029269.1:47626-65261 GCA_905231905.1 Symbiodinium pilosum | reverse complement strand
AGATTAGGGGTACCTTACTGGGGGTTTAGGGTTTAGGGTTTAGGAGTACCTTATTGGGGGTCCCTATAATAAGGACTATAGCATTTGGGGGCCTATATTGGGGTCCCCCAGTTTTGGGAAACTACCATGTTAGGGATGTGCGGGGCGCTTATGGAGACGAAATAATTGAAGGCAAAGTAAAGAACTACCAGAACCTACTCTTCGGCTCGTAGTCTCCCTTAAGTAAATAGAATATCGCCCAAGATCATAGTAAGATCCACATATACCCTGATATTCCATCTATTTAATCAGGGGAAACCTAAACCCGAAACCCTATAGCCTACAAACCATAGATCCTGAACTCTCAGACCTAAACCCTAAGCCCTAAACCCTATAGCCTATAAACCCTAAACCCTCAACCCTAAGACTTAAATCCCAAACCCTAAACCCTAAAAACCCCAAACCCCCAACCTCAAACCCTAAACCCCAAACCCCAACCTTAAACCCTAAACCCTGTAGTGAACTGCGAGGTGTTGCCTTGCCTGGAGGTCTCCATATAAGTGCATCGCCTTCGGCCGCCTTCCAGAACCTGGTCAAAGTCAACTTCCAGCTAGCTTAGGGTTTAGGGTTTAGGGTTTAGGGCTTAGGGTTCAGGGTTTAGGGTTTAGGGCTGGAAGGGGCAACCCTACAACTTAAAGCTTGGGGTTATAAGGGATAATGGAAACAAGAGTGGAAACTACCATCTGTATATATATATATATACGGGTGATATAAGGATAATAGAAAATGACATGGAAACTACTACATCATAATAGGGTATAAATTGGGGTTATATTGGGATAATGGAAAAGAAATGGAAGCTCCTATATAGCGTTTAGTGTTTAGGATTTCAGCCCTTTTTAGTGTGCAAGCTCTTTCCGCTATTTTGAACGGTATAGGAGCCCGCGCAGACCAACACTTCTTGCTCAAGCTTCTGAAGATCAGTGACAGAGATCCCCACGCAAATACTCACCATGTTGGGAACATACCTGCGTGGTAATCACAAGGGCTGTTCTCGAAGTTAAGGGGCCCTTCTGGTTGTATATTCTATTACGGCACCTAATAATTCAGGTGTACCAAAATGGGACCCTAATTTTGGGAACTACCCACAAGGGTCTTCCAGCATGATGACTCAAAGAGCAGGAGGGATTCCCTCCCTCATCCGCACGGCGGATGGAGGAAATCTTGCACCACTGCGGAACCCCCATATGGGGCTTTCTCAAAATTAGGGGTACCATCTTGGGGGTCCCAATAATTTGAATCTTAATATGTAGGGGTCTATGTTGGGGTACCCCTATTTAGGGAACCTACCATATACAGGATGGTGCAACATTTCCTCCATCCGCGGTATGCAACTTCCCAAATTGGGGATTCCCTAAATTATGGATACCTTTCTGAGCGTCCCCATAACAAGGACTATAGTACTTTGGGGTCCATGTTGGGGTCCCCACGTCAGCTAAATCCTAAGTCCTAAAACCCTACATTCTAAACCCTAAATCCAAAACCCTAAATCCTAAAGCCTAAACCCAAAGTCCCAAACCTGAAACCAGCCTGCCGCATCTCGTCGGGAGACCGGATGGGAACGGACTTCAGGCCCTCGCAGGTGAAGGCCTTGTGGCCCACCAGGGAGTCCTGTAACGTTCTCTGTTTGAATAGGGTTGTCGGCTTGTTTTTTGTTGTCCACTCCTTTTTGCCTCTTGCAACAGAAAGCGTCTCAAATGGGGTTTGGGGTTTAGGATTTGGGGTTAAGATTTTGTCTCTGGCTGCCGGGCCTCCGAAATTAGGTGTCCACGCTTGTAATGCGTAGGGCCGGGCAATTCTCATGGTATCAGATTGAAAAAGACTCAAGGACGGCGCTGTCATTGATAGTAATGATACAGAATTTGAGATGACACACTGCGATCATGACCTGGGTACTGCCCCCACCCTGTAACGGTCTATATCAGGGATCATATTAAGGGCAAGGTATATAGCTATAGTGTGAATATCTTACAACTGTTACGGAGCGGGGGCAGTACCCAAGTCATGACAGCATTCTCCCCGCCTGCTTGACCTCAAGCTTGGCCTGGCACAAATTCAAAATCAAGGGCGCAAGACAAGCGTGGCTTGCAGGTCCTCATCCGCTTTGTTTGCCAGAAGGTCGATCAAGTTCTCGCGGACCCCGTCAGGAGAGTAAATCTCCAAAAAGGAAGCCTGGCCATGAAGTGCCAGATGTTAATTTCCCCCTTTTGGTGGTTTTCTAAAATTAGGGGTACCATTTTGGCGGGTCCATTTCATAAGGACTATAATATATTGGGGTCCCCCAATTTGGGGAAACTACAAATTTTCCGAACAAGGAATGAGGCGATGCTTTCTCCACCGCTGAATGCTTTGAGAGCGAAATCGGATGCAGCTGCCAGCCTCAACGGTGAAAATCTCGCCTCTCGCACTTCTGTCCTGAGCTGAAGGTGTAGGGCTTTATATAGGGATTATCTGGGGGTTAGATAGGGGTTATATAGGGTTTATATAGGGGTTATATAGGGGTTGTATAGGGGTTGTATAGGGCTTCTATATCTGGGGATTATATAGGTGTAATATAGGGGTTCCACCCTATACCCCAAAAGGAGGATATAATCTTACTGTATATTGGGTACCATAGTATCCGTATCCCCACATGAAATACTACTCATCTGGGCTCGGAGCCCGGATGAACTCGAAGATGCGCTTGGCCGCGCGCTGCGCAGAAAAACTCTAGAACAGTCAACAGCAACTGTGGAAGCCCAGCGCACCTGAACGATCCCCTGCTGTGCTGCAACCACTTCAGGGGGTGGTGGATCCTCATGCACACTTCTTGCTGTTATTACTACTGCCATTACTGTTGTTATTACTACTATTACTATCTTTATTTGTATTCCTATTCTGGTTATTCTTACTATTCCTATTGTTATTCTTGTTAATATGCTTATTATTACCAATCAGGAGAGCACCTCCTACTGTAGAGCAGGTATCGTTCAACTGTCCTTGACTTGCTTGGCCAAGGGCTCCTGGCTTGCTTACAGTTGGGGCTTATCGGGAAATAGGGTCATAATATACGGCTATAGTCTATGGCTATAATAACGGGGTATAATATAAGGCTATAAAATAGGGCTGTAATGTAGGATTATAGTATAGGGTTATAATATATCAATTGAATCTATTGTCTATTGAGGGCGTATTGTCAGCGCGCTGCACCATAAACTGATGCCACATTAATCGCACCCGAAGAGCGCATGACTCAGGGTTTGTCCGCTGCTTGATACGTCAGTAACGGATGCTTTTGTGGTCTTGGCGAAAGCTGGCACAGCAGACTTTGGGCAAGTGCTAGCGTGGCTCCAGGGCACTTAAGCGTCTCCGCTGCACTGCGTGAGGACAAGTTCACACCAACACAAGCACATTTCGTGCATCTCTGACGAAATTGATTGAGCTCTCCTTCGGCGGACCACTCATCGTGTGAGTTTTGCCGGAGCCTTTCAGTCTACCATCATTTGGGCATGTTACTTGGCCATGAAGTGGGCCATAGCCTAAACTCCGTGCTTCCCCCTTAATAACCCCCAGACTATGTAATCCCGCGCTAAGGAATGTATATATATATATATGTATATAACCCTTAACTCTATATAACCTCCTTTAATTTAAGGAGTTTAGATTCTGGCTCAGGTGGCTTCTGACACTAACTTGCAGGAGGCGCCTGTGATGCCATAGCCTCGCTGGGAGAGTTGAGATGAACAACTTGGAAAGTAAGTTTCTATGATTTCCCCAAATCAGGGATACCTTAAAAGGGGATATAGGCGGTTATGTAGGGATATGCAGGGATTTATGTAGGGTTCAGGGTTTAGGGTTTCCCAAATTAGGGTTACTTTTTGGGGTCTGCATAGTAAGGATTCTTGCAGTTTGGGGTATATATGGTAGTTTCGCAGAATAGGGGACCCCAAAAGAGACACCCCAAAAAAGTACCCCTCATTTTGGGAAACTCCTATATTGGGGTCCCCCTAACTATCGAAACTCTCAGATGAGGCTGCCACAGAAGACTACGCCGTTGTAGCCTTCCATCACCCTGACCAGATTTTGGCTCCATATACGAGACTGCACTATAATCTGCTATATACTACACAGTATAACTATAATGGACTGTACTGTACTATACTATAAGATAGTTGAGAGCAAGTTGTCAGCAAATGTCATTACTGTTGCGCCAGAAGCCTGTCCACAACGGGAGCTACGTGATCGAAGACATCCTAAGCGGCAACATGCACACACATGCATTCAGACCCTGCATGACATGTAGCATGTCATCCACAAATGCATATGGACTCCAACCTACTATAGTCCTTTCTATGGGGACCCGCAAAAAGTATCCCTAATTTTGGGAGACCCCAAACCCTAAACCCTATATACTCCCTGTAGATCCATAATATCTAATCCCTATAACCCCTTTATATGGTACCTCTAGTTTTGGGAAACCCCCACATACTAAACTCAGCACGATCCGCGCCGTGGCTGAGGTCAGGACTGCTTGGGTACCTTCCTCGGCAATGAAGCCTTGAGGGTTTAGGGTTTAGGGACCTAGGGCTTAGCCTTTTAGGGTTTAGGGGCTTAGGGTTTAGCCTTTTAGGGTTCAGGTGCAAGAGCACATGCATGCAGCATGGGTGAAGATTCCCCAATCCGTTCTGAGCTCGATGCCATTGCAGCGGAACTCTTTGCTTTCAGATGGCCGACTCCTGAGACGTAGTGAAAGGCAATGACCAGAGTCTTAACAAAGCTTTTGACTTAAAGCAGCTCTGCAACATGATGGCATGATCATCTTCCGTCAAGCACATTAAATCATGAACCTGTCTGATTCGATTTCTGGCAGAGCATGGCAGAGCTGCTTCATTATAATTTACTATAGTATACTAATATGATACTATAGAATATTGTGGTATATTGTCGTGTGTATATATATATATTATATACTATTGTATAGTTTTGTGTACTATAATGATATCACAGTACATGACACGAACGGGTCTTGGCACCTGCCATTCAGGCCATTCTCTTCAGACCCCAGTCGTAGGATCACCTGTCAGCCAGAACATGGGGCTCCGCATTTGCGTTTCCACTTCAGAATAAGGTTTGCATAGGGATTGTAGGGCATATATTGAGGTTACATAGGGGTTGTAGGGTATACATTGGGATTCTATAAGGGAATATAATCTAAACTCCTAGTATCCCCTTAATAAAACCCCTACAATAATCCCCTATATAATCCCTGCTATAACCCCCTTGAAGGAGTTTCAGCATAAACTATCGCTCATACTCCGTTGTCTTGTCCATTTGGTTTTCCATTTTTGGGGCAACATTCCCCCTAATCATAATTCATTGATTTGGTGCACCACCCAGATCGATGAGCCATGTGCCTTCCCACTCTTGGTGGAAGAGGTCGAGAACTTGATGCGCGTGCCCTGAGCCGCATGAAGGATTTAGGGTTCAGGGTTTAGGCTTTAGAGTTTAGGATGTAGGGTCTCAGGATTTAGGTTCAAGAGTTTAGGGTTTAGGTGTTAGATCTTAGGGTTTAGGATTCACGCTGTCCTCCTTCAAAAGTGGGCGGCACCGCACCAGCACCCCAACTGGAGCTCCAGAGTTGACCTGCCGGCAGAGCGACTTTCTGCTGCTACAGGAGCTATAGCTGTAGTCTAAATGAACTCCTAGTGTCCCCCTTAGGGTCTAGGGTCTAGGGTCTAAACTCCGAGTATCCCCCTTGAATGAGCCCCTTAATACTCCCCTATATACTCTTTTATATAACCCCCCCTTTAAGGAAATTGGATTACAGCTCACCTATTGCCATCTCCAAACCCTAACCGGCGCATCATTTATAATCAGTTGGAAAGAAAATGGAACCATGAAATGGATACTACAATAAACTTGGGAGTATGTAGGGATCTAACCTCAGCATGGAGCATCAAATGAAAAAAAACGCGAAACATGAAATTTGAACTCGGGGTATAGATAGCTCCCGGATATAGACCCCAAAATACGATTATCTTTTGGGGACCCCCCAAGAGGTACCCCTAATTTTGGGAACGCCTCCCCCTCCAATAATGATACTTACCCAACTTGTGCTTAAACCCTAAACCTTAAACCCTAAACCCTAAACCTTAAACCCTAAACCCTAAACCCTAAACCTTAAACCCTAAACCCTAAACCCTAAGCCCTAAACCCTAAATGCCCTAAATCGCCTGGCCCACGGATGCTTGGGAAGGAGCAGAGGGCGGAGAGTCGGAGGCCACGTCCTGAAAGAGCCCAATGCAACTCTCCAATTAGTAAGGGATAGGGGGGTTTCCCAAAAGTAGGGGTGCCTTGTTGGGGTCCCATAATAAGGATTACAACATTCTGGGGTCTATATTGGGGTCCCCTTATTTTGGGAAACTACCCTATATAGGGTTGAATTTAAAGTTTTCGGACTTAGAGTTTAGGGTTTTAGGACTTCGGGTTTAGGGATCATGCAAAAGAAAATGGAAACTACTACATGATAATGGAGTATAAAGGGGTATGTAGGGATATTACCCCAATAATGGAGAATCAAATGGAAAAGAAAATGGAAAATGAAATGGAAACTGGGATTATATAGAGGATTACAATCGCCTGTATCACCCGCTTCAAAGAGTTTGGACTGCTCTTCAATTAGGAACCCCTTTTTGGAGAGTTTCTATAACAAGCCTAAACCCTCAACAACCCTGAACAAGAATTGTAGCATTGATTGGGATCCCTCGTTTTCGGAAACCCGCGCATTTAGGTCTTGGAGGATCAAATCTCCTCGTCTTCCTCCAGCTCTTCCTCCTCGTCCTCCTCTTCCTGGGGCTACTAACGTTACTACTATTTCTACTATGGCTACTATGACTAACAATGGATTATTACTGTTGCGATTTTCTTTATTGGGACAAGAGATTGTAGTATGTCTTGCCTGCCTCGTCCGCAACCTCGTCGTCTTCTGCATCCTGGAATTCAGGGCATCCAATCACAGCAGGAGAAGCCCGAGCAAAAACAAGGCTAAAACCAATTGTTTGCATAGCTAGTGCAATGTTAGCATTGCTGCGCCTCCTCACCATCACCCGACAGCTCCAGTTTGAGCTGTCTCAGCTTTTGCTGTCTCTCTCTCAGGGCGTCCATCTCTGGCGATTCCTCCTCCTGCAGGGACTCTCCTTCCGCTAGACTGAAGACAATAGGACCCACGCCTCAGCCGCTGGCTGCGACAGGCGCCTCCAAAAAAAGGTTGGCTGCGCCAGGATTTTTCATGATATTGTTACCAAGAAAGCTGGTCCCTGCCTGCTACGCAGACCTCGCAGCCACTGGGAGCCACCCTGACAAAGGTTCTGGTGTTCAAGTCACAGCTCTCCGAGGGCTTACAATGGCGCCTCGATTCCATCTTCGGCATCCGTGCCTAGGATATCCATGTTCCCAGCATGTGAGCCATAGTCTAAACTCCTAGTAGACCCCGTAGTAACCCCTATAATTCTTTCTTATATAATGCC
Organism: Symbiodinium pilosum; assembly: GCA_905231905.1. Taxonomy (NCBI): domain Eukaryota; class Dinophyceae; order Suessiales; family Symbiodiniaceae; genus Symbiodinium; species Symbiodinium pilosum. The sequence goes on along the minus strand of CAJNIZ010029269.1, from coordinate 57,717 downwards.
TCATATAACCCCCTTTCAAGGAGTTTAGACTATAGCTCAGGTCTGTTGAAGTTGCACCTTGCTGGATAAATCAGGCCAGGATGCTCCCCATGGCACAACAAAGCGCAGGGAGGACGTGAAAGCGGTTATTTGGGGCTCCAAGTCGTCTATAAATACTACCTACATTGGACCAAAGTCTTTAGGATAAACGTTACCTATACATTGGACCGCAAAGTCTATAAACGTTACCTGCAGTAGACCTCGAAGTCTATATACATCCCAATAAACCCCTAGTTTCCATTTAACTTTCCATTTGGTTTTACATTTGATTCTCCATCACTACCTCCATTGGGCTTATTTAGAGCCAGCGGGTTTGGTGTCAAGAATAAGTTGGGGAAAGCCTCGCTGGCATGATCATCCACATCTGGCACTTTGCAAGCTACTCCGCGAAAACAGAGGTTCAAGTGATGCTGGGAAATGCAATGCAGATTGTTGTAGAGGCTGTGCCTAAATGAGGCTCATGTCTTGCTCTGCGGCCAGGACATGCAAGTCAAAGCTGCCGGAGAATCTCTGCTTGCTCTAAAGCCGCAACTTCCAAAGATGCTGAATCTTCCCTGGTGCTGGAACACGCGCCTTTTTTCGATAAATGCCTACGTCTTGCGGAACTCTTGACCCCCTCGCCATCACTCAGTGATCTGCGGGGCTGTGAGACGGCAGATATGACGTTCACGCCAGCGTGGATGCTGACTTCAGCGAAGTTAAGGTTGAGCCAAGCCGAACGCCCTCATTCACTGGCCCCAGCGCAGCGCCTGTGAAACATCTCTGGCTGCTGACACCTCTCTATCCTACATTATCGCCTAATAGACTATATAATGCTATATTATGCTATAGTATACTTTGTATCCTCTCTGCCCAAAGCGCGGCCTCGTGGAGGAGCAGTAGCCTCAGCTCCACACAGCACGGAAGTTCTCTGACCGTGCCTCCTGCTGCAGCTCCAAGCACTGAGGTCTCCGGCTGCCGGCGGAGGAGGCGCGTTTCCGAGGGAAGCAAAAGCTTTCGGCTTCTCGCTGTGCACAGGGCCGGGCAAGGCCAACTGTGGCGTCGGCCTCAGGGTTTCGCAGCTTCAGGGCGCCTTCGCATCCCTTGGTCGTGGTGGGGAGCGTTGCGCAGGGTTAGTCGAAAACATGCCTAAAGCGAGTCCTACGGGATGAAAATTATCTGGCAAGCCTCGAGCTGAAGTAAGGGTGAGCCCTGCATCCTGAAGCTGCTACCATATCAGGATAAATAGGGTAATGTAGACTATATTGGGCTTCTATTGGGATAATGGAAATAAAATGGAAACTACTATGTTATTATTTAACGTTTAGAATGAGCAGCACTCAGATCCGGGGCAAAGGGCGCTGGCAAAGGCTTCGCAGGTGGTGGCGCCGGCTCTTGGCCCACCAGCGCCATGTCACCTCCCAGGCTCGGCTTAACTTACTGCTTGTGCTAGTAGGGAATAAGGGAATGTCTTGGGGTTACATAGGGCTCATGGAAAAGAATTTGGAAGCTACTACATTGTAATGGGGCACATGTTGGGGTTATGGTGGGGAATAAGGGAATATATAGGGATCCTATTCCCTCATTCCCTACTGAGAACCAGTGAGTCAATAGAATGAGCTGGAACGTGTCATCTCAGAAAGCCAGGCGTGCCTGTCCAGGCCACTAGCTCACTGCTGGCGGCCTGGGAGTGAATTCTAACGAATTGATTTTGTGTATACAATTATATGTAGTTCTACAAGTCTAGGTGTGTATATATATATATATATGTATATGTATATAGATATACATACTATAAATATAGATATAGATATAGATAGAAATCTCTATATACATGAGCTGCCTAATTACCAGCTGCGCTCCGCTCACACCTGATGTTTGCCTGGCCGAGCCCGGCGCCAGTGTGGGCTGATCAATGTTTACGTGAAGCTTCTGGCTCAAGGACGGCGCGTCCTGGCAGAACATCGTCTGCACTGTAGGCCCTACAATGTTACAATCCCCTGGAACTGGGATGAACTATGTACATCTATTATATGAGTACCCAACTTATCCCGGTTCCCATTTCATTTTCCACGTTCTTTTCTATTTGATCCTCTTGCTCGTACATGAATTCAACAGGTTGAGCCGACCCTAGGGACCCAAATAGCCCAACGTAGGTAATATTAACAGACTTTAGGGCCCAAGGGTTGGTGTTATTTGCATAGCGTTTAGGGTTTGGGGTTTAGGGGATTGTATACCTGGATCCATATATAGCCCCTTTATAAACTCAGCTTCCATGTCATGTTCCATGTTCTTTTCCATTTGATTGTCCAGTATTGGGAGGAGCCCTAAACCCTAAACCCTGAAACCCTAATCCCCAAACCCAAAACCCCAAAACCCTAAACCTCTATCCCCAAACGCTCAACCCCCATCCCTAAACCCTACTTGGGGCGGTTGGGGGGGTTTAGGGTTTAGGGTCCCTAGGCCTCCAGCTTGTTGATCTTCCGTAAACGCCCCGGTGGAGCCCAGACGGCCACCCGGCCATCCGTGGAGCAGGTGACCTGGAAGCTCACAGATCCAACTTCCCGGCCACAAGCAAGTTACTGGGGGTTACCAGGGGATAAGGGAACGTACATACATGGTGATAGTAGGGAATGAGGGAATATGATATATGGGGATTCTACAGGGATTCTACTCCCTTATTCCCCACTCACCACCAGTAAGACACAATGACAAGGCCCCGAGTTCCACGCCAGAAGCCTCTTCTTTCCACGGCCCTTGCCAGGCCGGTTGAACCACCGAACCTGCTTGACCCACCTTGGCATGGTAGTTTCCCAAAATCGGGGGACCTCAATGAAGACCGCAATATACTATCGTCTATAATCCTTATTGCCTTATTAATGGGGGCCCCCCAAATGGTACCCCGAATTTTGGGAAACCCCCACATGAACATATGCAGCAATAGCAAAGGCCAGCGCAAGCTCGCTGAGACCGGGACGAGTCGTGAGCCCTGAAGACCGCCAGCAAGGACGGGACGGCGATAGATGAAGCATCCCACACCTGCGTTGGTTTAGGGCTTTTTTTAATATAACAAGCCCTGGGACTTTTCTGCCTGGTTTAGGGTTTAGGGGCTTAGGATTTTGTAGAGGATGCACCCTTCCTACAGTATCTGTAAACCCGCAAAAAGACCTGAATGCTGTGCCAGAAGGGGGAAAGCCGAGTCTGAAAGCTATTTCTAAAATATTCGTGTTAACTCTACAAGTACTACGGAACTGCAGGCCATTGCTGGGCGCACCCGAACCGTGCAGTCTGCAGATCCGGATGCCAGCAGGCAGGCATCTCTCGAGAACTCGAGGAACCAAACCTCAGAGCATCAAGTCTTAACATCCTGAGTGCGAATATAGGGATAATGTAGGGATAACTGGATAACGGAAAAGAAAATGGAAACTACTATGTTCTTAAAGAAGTATATAGGATCTGCTCTATACGGATTATGTAGGGATTATATCCTCAATACTCGACGCCTCGGGCATCGAGAATGAACTAGGGTAGCCTGTGCCATGAACGAGTCTGGCAGTAGTGATGCAACAGCTTTTCTCGTCAGGCGCCAGCCCTCCTGTACAAGGCTTAGGAGCATTTCACACTGAGAGCCATTTCAGCGACATGAACCATAGTCTAAAGTCCTAGTATCCCCCTTAGTAGCCGCTAGGATATTCGCCTATATAATGCCCCATAGAACACCCTTGACGGAATATAGACTATAGCTCAATATGGCCTGCCAGGGCCAAACCGCTTGATTTGGATCTCATCACGTTCTCTGTCCACCATGGCATACATCCACAAAGGCCTGCCATCAGCGTGCGGCAAAGGAACGCCGAGAGACTCTGTGGATCCGACCAGCTTCGTGTTGCAGTAGAACTCGACCAAGCGAGCCTCAGGATCGGCGTAGACGACGATGATGTCACCCCCTTGCACACCAGGAACTTCAGCAGGATTGAAATGTTGGCCACCAAAGAAGAAGACTGGCATCGCTTGCTTTTTGGAGAAGATCCAAGTTGTATCTACAGAAAGGTTGTCATGGTCTGACAATTTCTCTACCGGCCTGTGATAGGTCACACCAAAAGACATCTCATCTCCGGCACGGACCACTTCAAACTCCACGAAGCACGGCTCCTGAATCCCATGGCGCAGGAAGACGTTGTTGGAATCCGGGAATCGTTTTGTCTTCTTCAGAGTGCGGCACTCACCAGAAAGCTCGATGCCTGAATGCTCGGCGCTGACAAACTGCCCCAGGTCCAAGAGGGGGTCGAACTTAAGAAGCTGCACCTCAATCTGCAACTGACCCTCCTTGAGGAAACTCTCAAGCGTCCTCTCTTCATCCATGCGCTCAGCTTGCACGAGCAGCCGAAAGGCGACAGGATCCAGGTCCCACGTTTTTGCGACTGCAGCTTTGATGGCTTTCACGGCTTCCGTGCCAGGAAGCTCAAGCTCCAACGAACGTCCGACAAGGTCCACAACAGTAACTTTCACTGACATTGACATGGCTCAGTGCAAAGGCTCCTGGTCTTTAGGCGTCTGCTAACAGCTGCAGGTCCAGGAGGTGGAAGACTTCCCTCCAATCTGACGACATCTTTGGGCTCCGGGCAGCCTCTGTGTGACCTCGTAGCCGCTGGTGGCCTGTTTCAAGGATTCAGAGCTCTCCCCTTCCTTCTAAGACGCACCCAGAGGCACCTGTCACCTCGGCGGTACCTTACAGCAGATCTTTGACACCAGGAGGGTGGCTGCCTTGCACCCCCCAACCTCGCTGGAAGTCAGGGGTAAAGTCCCAGATCCAGACGCCTCCATCCTGCGGCGCTTGTGCTATGGGCTATTCCTTGCGCACTGCAGTCGAATGGGACTGAGTCGAAACCCCGCACCCGATCGCCCACACGAACAAGCCTCTGTTACATACCCTTGAAACGGGCTAGAAAAGACTTCAAATTACACATGAGCTATAGTCTAAACTCCTAGCATCTAAACTCCTCTCAGAACCCCTAATAAGCCCTAATAATACTCCCCTATAGACTCCCTCTGAAACCCCGTTTTAAGGAGTTCAGACTATGGCTCACCTGGTTGCCCACTGCTGCAATGCCCGGGTAGACGGGATGGCATGCCAGGCTAAGAACTGCTCCGCCGTCACCGCCTGCTTCAAAAGGTTTAGGGTTCAGGGGGATACCTTTAAGACTTTAGGGTTCTATAGGGGTGTATAGGGATGATGGAAAAGAAAATGGAAGCTACTATATTTAGGGTTTAGGCTTTCCCACAGCTAGGGATGCCTTTCTGGGGGGTCCCAAGAATAAGGATTGTAGTATTTTGGGGTCTATATTAGGATCCACCAATTTTGGGAAATTACCAAATTTCTCACAGGCTGCACGCGCGATCGACCCCGATTCCACTGGCCTGCAAATCGCCCTCCCAGGATCATCTCGTCATCCTCCCTCTTCACATACCACGAGGCGACAGAGCCGTCTGCGCCAACCGATAGTGCCTCAAATCCGAAAGAGAGGAACTAATAAGGACTATGTAGAGCTTTTCAGGCCCAATAGGGTTCTAAATCTGGGGGGGATACCTTTGGGGGGGGGTACTATTGTAATCCCTTAACATGGGAGGCAGTACTGTGCCTGCATTTTTTCTGAGGCTCCAGCGAGAAGCGGCTCGGCGGGCGAGAACGCTACACTATGAACCTCATGTCACATTAGAGACAAGATGCCTGAAATGGTTGCCACTCTTGGTTGCCCCTTCGCTCGCTTTCACCAGACAGCTGAAGCCCAGAGCTAAAATTCAGACAGACCACATAGACAATGAAGCAATCAGACTAGAAGGTTCTTGCTGGGTCTTTACAGCTGTAGTCTAAACTTAATAACCCCTATAGTAGTCCCCTAGAGAATCCCCTATATAACCCCCTTCAAGGAGTTTAGACTATAGCTCATATGTAAAGCCTAGCAGAGCATCACCTGCCAGCTTCCCACAAGGAAAACTGGACCACTGCAGAAACTGGGTTGCTGTTAAGGAACTTAATTAAATTACCATAATGGGTATATATAGTAAATAATAGGGTTTCCCCAATATAGTAACTTAATTTAAGTTCCTTAACAGCAACCCAGGAAAAGGGCAGCTTTGACACGCTGCAAAGTCTCAGCTTCGGGCAGAACCCTGGTGCGCTTTCCACTTCTTGATGGGGCTGGCATTCTCCGCTTCCCAGAGGAACTGGCAAATCGGTGCTCTGAGTTGCCAAAGCGTGGATCAAGGAAATAACAATACAAATAAATGGGAACTGTAGTATTAGAATGATTGTAATAATAGTCATAATAATATTGGTAGTTTCCCAAAATAAGGGGACCCCCAATATAGACCCCCAAATATTATGATCCCTATTATTGGGACCCCCAAAAGGGTACCCCTAATTTTGGGAAACCCCCATTAATGGCAGCAACAGTAACGAAAGCATTAATACTCTTGCCGGGGGTGCCATGTTGGAGTCCTGGTCTCCCGAGATCAAATATCCGGCATAGGAGAAGCTCAGGCACCTGCTGGTACAGCCCAATTACTATCACTATGACTAATACCATTATTATCGATATTAAGAACTATTTCTATAATTACTACTATTCCTATTATTGTTACTTTCTACTATTATTTTCTACTGTTATTATGGGAATTCATATTCTAGCCTTTCATCTGATCTTTCCCCGGCCTGATGGCGGCCTCGTGGCCTCGGAGTACGCCCAGTGGGCTCCCGTCTTGGGCATCCTGGCGGGGAGGCGATGCTCGGACCAATCTGCTTACCGTGGGTTAGCAGGGAGGGGAAATATGTAGGGCTTATATATGGGAATCTCCCAAAATCAGGGGTACCGCGCGGAGGTCGCAATATAAGGATTATAGAATTGTGGGGCCTATATTGCGGTCCCTTCTTCTGGGAAACTGCAATATAGGGAAATGTTCCCTTATTCCCTACTAACCACCGGTAGGTCTGTTTTGAGAAGAATTCTCCCATGCCCAGAGCGGACCCAGAGGCGGATGGTCTTGTCACTGCTTCCAGAAGCCAGAGTAGTCCTTGGATGAACTTCGCAGATTGTTGGGTAGGACCAGGGTATGTGACTGAGGCTGCGGCTCATTGGTGGAAAACTTTACCTCCCAAACTTGATCTGAGTGGCCTTTCAATGACACCTTAGCACCATCTAGGGCAACCTCTCCCTCTGCGCTGGAGATGTGTTGTTCCAGTCGAGTGCCCCACCAGAAGCTCCATGACTTCCAGGTCCCACAAGTGCACCTGTGATTCTCCGATTCTGAGGGAGTTGCCTAGCAAGGAACACCATCTGCCCTACCTCGTGGTCCGCTGTTGCAGCCATCATCATGTTCACCTGGTACGTGGTCTGGTCTGGCATACTCTGCAGACCCATACCGCAGCGGCAGGGAGTACGCACAGGGGCGCACCTCTGCGATGGCCACTGCCCATACCGGGTGTGTAGCCCCTTTGCGCACACGAAACTTATCAAAGCGCCGGTGGCTCTTGTACCTCCCGAAGCAAAACAGACTGCGATCATGGACTCAGATGATCTGTAGTCTAAACTCCTCGTACCCCGCTTAGTAACCCCTATACTACTCCCCCATCTAACTCCTTATAAACCCCCCTTTAAGGAGTTTAGACTCGTTTAGGCTATGGCTCCTTTTTTTAAGCCCCTGGCCTGTCTGGAAACTCAGGCACCAGGCTGCAGACTTTCGTGTAGTTCCGAAGAGGCTGCGTGGATACATCTGAGTATATCTCTTGGGCCTCGGAGCAGCTGGATCTCACATGAAGGCAGCTAGAACATGCCCCCGAAGGCCCTGTCTCTGCGCTGCAACTGGCCATTGCCCATCTGCACGTGCACTGAATTCCAAGGCTGCAACCTACATTCCTACATCTACGTCATTGGAGCAGCAGCTGGCGGACATGGGTGATTGCCATGCCCCAATCTCACAGGCTCCCGCAGCCGCAACTTGCTTGACAAGGACGCAGATTTTCCCGGCAGCACTGCCGCATTCCGCGCATTGGAGAAACGAACGCCTAGTTCCCAAGCAAAGCCACGGAGAGGCCAAAACCTCTCGTTGGAAGGTGGGCTCGATCCACTCGCACCCCTCTTCTGTGAAGAGCCATTCAAAGGGCGCTCCAGAAAACCCCTATATAACCCCTATATAAACCCTATATAACCCCTGTATAATGATAAACACCCTGTATCTGCAGCTCAGGAGGGAAGAAGTGCCGCCTGCACACCAGCTCAAGGCAGCGGCACGCTTGAGAATAGTAGCGTTGTAGGAGGGGGCCTGCTTGTCATCCTTGACCTCCCAGCCTCAACTTGCGCATAGTTAGTATCCACTTACTAGTGGTTAGTAGGGAACAAGGGAGTATGGCATCTAGAGGGATTATGTAAGGATTCAATCCCCTTCTTCCCTACTAAACCCCCCCCCCAGTAAGTGTCTAAGCTCTTTAACCGCAGCGACTCTTTCAGACCTTTTCTCTCTCAGATGCGCAGCTTTTGAGAGGCCCGAGCATTGCTGTCCTCCCTGAGGCCTGAGGCCCACGCCCTTCGAGGACCACTCTCGGCTCTGAACGTTCCATGATAGCGGCTGATACCGGGCGCAACTTGGCGCAGAGTGCCTTAGAAAGGCGCTTCTCAACCCTGCCATCAAGCGACAGGGGAATGTCAAGACGAATTCTTCACAGACCGTGCTGCACAGATCGGCCTGTGCTTGGACTTGCCATGCGCATGTGCCTGCCGCAAGTTCACATGGGGGGATCAGACAGCTCACACGGCCACGCATGTACGCTTCAATCGGCCATACGTCAGCCCGAAACATTCCGTTGTTACACGCCACAAGCTCCGGCCGGCTTTGGCTGGTCCATCCGGTTTACGATTACAAAGACCGTGAATCACAAAAACCTCGATCTGTAACCCCCCACCTTCCAAGCTGAGACGCCAAAGCCTATAGTTACACCACAATGTCATCGTCGGCCGTGGCATCCGCCTCAGCTCAAGCTGTGATTTGAGAGGCATGATGCTGAGGCACGTCCGAGAGACTGGCACAGCAATACCAAGTGAACCAGCCATAGGTGTACTCATCGGCGAGGTCTCGAAACTTGGGTGGTGCTTCGGTCACGTTATTGGGACAAGGCACAACGCAATTCACTCGGCGCAGGACCCACCCTCGGAAGAACGCCTGTGTCAGACGAACTGGTGTGCTCGGGAGCGCCGAATCAACTGGCAAACCCTGACGCGGCTCATCGTGAGCCTTGGCATGTCGCTCCCTCTCGCGCTGGGCCCGCAGACGCTTCAACCTGGCATCCTGAAGACTTCCGCCGCGTGAAGAATGCCGCTACTGGAGACGAACCGCATTCGGCCACAGCGTCAGTCGTTGACAAGCCCCATCGGGACGCCAGCGCGCCTGCCAGAAAGAAAGCAGTTGGACAGCGAAAGTCAGACCAACCGCATGAAGCGCATACGCACCACCCCCCCAGCGGGTCGGAGCATTAAGAAGAAAACAAGAAATGGCGAGGGCGTGGGGGGGTTTCATAAATCCTGACCATCGCCTGTTCTGCTTCCTAACCTAGGAATCCTTCATGGCCATGCCCGGGCCGGCCAGCTTTCGGTTTCTCGTTGGCACCATCTTAACGCCGACTCCTGCCAATACAAGAGCATCACAAAGCAGCACGCAAGCAACTTGCAGAAGGGTAGTTTTGGCAGCAATTGCCAAACACATTAAGGGATTTGAAGGTAATGTTGGACCCTCTTTAGTATGTAGTCCCCCCAAACAATTTTTTGGATCCTGAATTAAAATTGTTTGAGGTGTCCCCAGGAATGGTGATAGTATTAGTATTAGTATGAATATTAGTATTAGTATGAGTATTTGTATTAGTATGAGTATGAGTATTGATATTAACCCCTGAGCTCTTGAGGCCCTTAAGCTCTGACTTATCTGATGAAGAAATAAGCAAATGAGAACTATTCTAAAGTAACTATTTAAACTTTTGAGACCTAAAATTAGGAATTTTGCCCCCAAAACTTGACATTAAACAGGGT